>RJWH01008233.1:0-32424 GCA_004363575.1 Solenodon paradoxus
ACCTGACCCTCTCAGGGTCGTCCTGAGCCCCTGCTGAAGCGGCAGAGTGCTGCTGTCTCATTTTGTCACTTGGGAGCTGAGCAACACCTTGAGGGCCGCAGGTCTCATCAAGAGCCTCACGCCGACAGCAATTCTGTCCTCCTCCCTCTACAAAGAGCAGACATGAGTCAGTGAGGCGAGAGAGCTGCCACCACCTCCTTCCAGCCTTTCCCAAGTCTTCTTCGATCACAGATCCTTACTCAGTTCAAGTCCTACTGGCCCTGCCACAGCCTGTCACACATACTCCGCCACCTGGGATTCTCTGGGGACTTAAGTCGGGTCCTTACTTCAAGCACATCCCCTGCTAATGTTAAGCCAGCTCCCAGATGTACCGTGGTGGTTAATTTATGTGTCAACTTGGCTGGCCCACTATGCCTAGACAACTGGTCAGATGAATGCTTCCCTAAAAGTTTAAGATTAACATTTGAATTGGTAGATTTTGAGAAAACATTGCACATTATTGGACTACATCCAAACAGCTGAAGCCCCTGATAGAGCAGGTTGGACTACAACTCTTCTCTTGGTTTCCAGTCTGTTGGGCTGCCCTGAAGATTCTGGACTTACCTAGCTTCCACAGTCTCATGAGCCAATTCCTTAAAATAAACCTCTCCCTGTGTATACATATATACATATATATTCTATATAGCACATATATATTATATGTAATAAATATATAATTATTGAGTCTCTAAGGGGGGATCAGGATGCACACAACACAGAGACTGTTTTTAGGGTGCTCACATGCTCTTTGGGCCCACAGCATACCAGCCTTCCCCACATCATGCAGTCCACATAATTCAAACCCTAAAGACACGTTCCTTGAACAAAGGATTCCTTGATCTGAGTTTTGGAAATACCACTTGGAGAGACTTTAACTTGGTTGTCCACATGTCCTGCCATCATTAGTAACAGTGTCTCTTTCATTCTCACAGTATCTTCAGTTGGATCATAAATTACGTGGTCACCCTGGTTATTAGTATGTGAGTATATTCAAGGCATAAAGTCACCCTTCTTTAAAAAAAACCCACTTAAACTTGCTAAATCTGGTGTTTTCAAATGTACCTGAGAATGATTCATTGCTGACATTAACATCTATTACTATATCCCAGGATCAATGCTCTGAAAACACTGACAGACAGAAGTAACCACTGAGGAAGACACAACAATAAGCAAATAATAAGGACTGCGGGTCAGGGGAGTCTTCCTGAGGGAGAATATGGGCATTGGGCTCTGAGAATGAGGAAGGTGTTGATAAGAAGAAAGAAGAAAGGAGTCCATGGCAGAAGCAGCCCTGGTCAAAGTTTTATGTTCTAAAAGTGGAAGAGAGAGAGAGGGGCTGAAAGCAGATCCGCTGGATGAGAAGTTGTCCCTCCTCTTTGTTATTTCCATTCTATTGGCCTGTTTGACTCAGGGCTGTCAACACAATCTCAGCTCCTCACTGGGGTGGACAGCAGAGCCGATCCATGGAGCAGGAACCCGACAAACAGTCGCTGATTGAAAGGTGGACTGGAGAAGGAAGCTGCTACTGAAATTGCTAAGACAGCTGCAGAGAAGGCGTCCACATCCCAGAAACAGTCCCATCAATCTCCGCTACTGGAATATGTTTATCTAATTGTAGGCTGAGGGATCCCATTAAGCTAGCAATGACCATGTCAGCAAGCAGCTGAATCCAATGCAGTGATTAAAAACCACCATTCGCGAGCCAAAGCGCAGCAGAGCACCCAGCTTGGGGTATGACGAGAGCTGTCCCTCAGCACCTGACTCAAGAGTACAGTCTTGGTGAGACAGCCAGAGAACAGCTCTTCGGGGATGGAGTCCACCTTTGGCTTTGCTTTAAGCTCATCAGAAGCTCCTTGAGGGCAGGGATCAAAACATCAGTGCTGCTAAAGCATCACCCACAGTCTTAGCCTGGCACACCACAGGCATGCAACACAATATTTTTTAAGGCTAAGGGAACACAAGTAGAGTTCATGAGACTGCACTGAGCTTCCTTTCCTTTTGTCAGAATAGTTTAATAATTTCTGTCCTCCCGTATTTATAAATTGAGAAATCCGCTGGGACCCTCCTACCCCTTAACATTTAGGTAAGATTGAGTCTTCTTTCCATAGATTTAGGACAGGCCAGAGCCTTCCCCAAGATTTCTACGAACCCCACGAATCCCAGAGTCCCTGAATTAGTTGTAATTGGATACCATCTTGCTTCTCCAAACTTACTATCTCCATGATACAGCATTTATCTGGCTCAGGACTCAGACTAAGATTTCCATACACACTATGCACAAAAGGCATTAGGTATGCAGTGGTGTTTACAGAGTGTGTAGAGAGGTGGAAAGATTCCTACCAGAACATGTTATAAGATACTCTGAAATCAGTATTATAAATCCTTACTTTAACACA
This sequence comes from Solenodon paradoxus, assembly GCA_004363575.1. Classification (NCBI taxonomy): domain Eukaryota; kingdom Metazoa; phylum Chordata; class Mammalia; order Eulipotyphla; family Solenodontidae; genus Solenodon; species Solenodon paradoxus. The sequence goes on from RJWH01008233.1 coordinate 2,436, forward strand.
CACACACACACACACACACACACACACACACATACACACACACACACGCATACACCTCTTAGCTACTTCAACAACTTGAGCTCCCTGCCACCCTATGCTTGTTCTACTGTCACTCTCTCAAGGTTTCTTTGTCCTTCCCTCAATGGAACAAAAAGTCAGTTTCTCCAATTTCCTGGGCAGAGCACAGGAATACAGGGCATGTTTCACTGCTCCCAAACTCTGGACAAACTTTGTATCATCAAGCATTCCCTCAAAGTCCAGAAAAGATCACCTAGAGGGGCCAAGAAAATTATGTGACTGCACCAAGGTTTTCTTCTTTCCTAGTCTTCATGGATACAAAGGGTTGGTTGATTCCAGTTTTCTTTAATATACAGAAGTGAATCAGGAAATTAGTTTCAGCAACTTCCCAAGTGACTTGCATATATTGTGAGTTGCTTTTGACAAGATTAATCCCAACTGGACATCCTCACTTCCCCTTCCCAATCTTGCCCTGAACCCCAACATGAGAAAATGCAAACTTGCTTTAATACAGGTCAAAGTTCATCCTGCTGTTATTTCTGTTTCTCTGCAATGTACCTTCATCCCTTGAAATTGTTGTGCAGACAGAGACAATGTCCTCCTCCTTGAAGATTTGGCTTTCAAGTAGGGTTCTCCAGAAGCCAAGCCAGACACAAGGACTTGGATGGAGGTCACTTGTTTGAGAAATGATCTCAGAAAGGAGTGAAGGAGTAAAAGAAGGGACAGGGAAGAAGAAAAAGTCACTGTAAGGACTCATTGTGAAAGTTTAGAGCTGTAGGCAGTGGGCATTCTAGTCTGCATGACCTCTGAGAACTAGAGAGAACACCCTCGAAGTTGTCTGTCTGAAGGATGGAATTTTTCCACTGGCTCCCATTCCCCATTAGATGAAGGTCATCATTAGGGGCTTTAATTCCCCTGCATTTCAGGAATGCACTTACTTATTGGTGATGAAGTTTCTGCTGGCAGAGGCCCTGAGGTGCAATCGCTTGCACCTGAAAAGGGACAAGGCTGGCATATGCCTGAGCTTCCCTGGACCTGCCCTCACAGTTGCAGCTGATTTGAAGGTGAGCCACCAGGACCTGACAAGCAGCATTCAAATCTTTTGGTATACACAGCCAGTAGACAGCATTAAAAGGCAAAGGGAAAATGCTTCATCATAGTTCACAGTTTTTTCAGAAGCTCTGACTCCAGAATCTCCACGGTGACATTATGCTCCCAAGTGCAGCCATTGTGTAACCCAGTTCCTGTGGTTGTCACTGGCTCTTTTATCAGATGTTGGCCCTCTTATCCTGCATACATAACACTTATTTGCCACTCAGACTTAGGCAAGGTCTTACGACTTACTTTGATCCACCTGATGTGAGAAGAAGTTACATGCGTCGCTTTGGGACTGCAGATGTGAATGCCGGTGGTGACCCACTAGCCTCTGCAATCATATATATGTCAGGACAGAGACTTCATAAATCTGGGGTCCCATGTGACCCACAGAACTCTCTGCTGACCCCTGAAGGACATCTAGCAGAGCAGGAAGGAAATTAAGAGCTTAGGCGGCTGTTTCTCACTTAGCCTCATCGAGCCTGTCCTGATTAACACAGCTCCTCTCTGGAAATGACATGGATGGAGTTTACCACTCGTATCACCTATGGATAAAATGACTGTAGATGGAGTGGGAATTTTTCAGGGAAAAAAGTATATTAAAGTGTGTCAACTTCTTCCTTCCTCTTAGGGAAGCAGCATCCCAAAGGAAGGACACCACGCAGAGAAAAAGGTACATGTCAAGTGCTGGGGAGGAGGGAAAGCTTTGTACGCATCATGCTGGCATAGTTGTAGAGTTTTTCCTTATGATGAGAACTTTTAAAACCTACTCTTAGCTACTTACAAATATATAGTGCTGTTCATTCCCTTCTGGTTTAGTTGTTCTTCTTTAAAACAAGATAGGGGAATATGACCAGAGATCTGTGATCCGATTTCTTGTCACCTTGAGTCTAGCCTCCTCTTATCACTCGCACGGCTTCATAACTTAGCTCTTGCGCCCGAGAGAACCAGGAAGAACCTCACAGCTGTTCCCCGCCCTGCGACTCCCTCGCCCGCACTGTCTCCTGGAACTCCTTCCTCCATCACTTCTCTCCAGTCGATGCTACCATCTGCTGAAGCTGTTAGAAGCTCAGAGCCGGGAGAGAGCTGAGCTGTCTAGAGTTAGTCAACTAAAGCAACAACCCGAAACCGAAAGAGTGCAGTCTCTAATCAGTGACTGCAGGGACACTGTCAAAAGGCTAAAAGCAGAGAAAGCACCGATCCCTGCTCCACTTCTCCCGTGGAACGGTGCTCTGGCGGAGAATCACCTGTATCAGCACAGACATGGGGATCCTCTTCCTGTTGGGGAGACCCACACAAAGGCTCTGGCAGCTTTATTCAACTTGGGGCCCAGGGAGAGGGTCCTAGGGCCCTGAAGCACCTACAGCCAGGCTTGGAAAAGCACACATAGATTTGGTTAACAAAGGCCTCATTCAAATGCTTTTCCTGAGGCTGAATTTCTTACCTGGGCCAGGAGTAAGAAAGCCATCTGAATCTAAGGATTTGGAGCAGAGACCAGGGAGATCCTCTTTACCTAGAACCAGACATACATACAAGCTGGTCCTCTGGGGGGGTCAGTCGACAAGAGGAACCAATGTCAGGCCGTCAGAAATCCAGAAACCAGGGAGCCAGTAGACAGCAGCCCGCGCCCATGATGGGACACAGAGCCAAGGCTGACCCAGAGCCTAACCCCAAGGTGAGGGGTGGGTGATTGCGCGGGCACAACTCTGGACTGAATGGGAGCTTCAGAGACTGGAGGTGGCTGAATAACAAGGCAGCGGTGGCGGCTGGCACGCTCCGAGAGAACCTGGAGCAGGAGCAGGACAGAGGGCAGGGAGAAGCTGGAATGAGCTTCTTTAATAGCAGCAAAGTCAACGGACAGTCAAAGGTCTCCATGGGAAACCACCAGGCCCATCTGTTACAGACGAGGTGACCAAGGTGAAGTATGGACCCAATGACACCAGCCAGCCTGTACCTCCCGTTGCGCTTTTCCCGCTCAGTGACACTGTCTTTCCAGCAAACACAGGTCACTGGACATCATCACTGCCACTGGGTGCTACCTGGATGTAGCTTCCAGTTATTGTACCCCAAGTCTTTCCTCCCCAGGTGAGCTCCTCTACCAGTTCTGGGGGATGGCTTTCTGGAAGACGCCTGAAAGCACTGGCCCCATTGAAGGGAGGGGAGCTCAACAGTCTTCTGCAGTCACCCCACAGGCTGCTGGTCCCGGGCAGAGTGGCACAGCCAAAGGGATGCAAGCCTCCCGTCTTCTGCAACCTCGCCCTCCCACCTTCTCCCCATGCCCCCAAAAGAGGGGAAAATCAATTTCAATCAACGTGGAATGTAATATTATCAAATGTCAGCTGCTGAGGTCATGCGCTTTGAAAATTATCTTTGACAGCTTCTGGTCGACTTAATTAAGTGCTCCCCAAAAAGGGGGGAGGGAGGCAAAAATACTCTGATTGCTAGCTGCTTTGCCTTTGTGCTTTAGAGCTTCTATTGACAACTCTGAGCAAGATTGCCTTTGGGGGTTTTATTGATAGATTCTCGCCTGATATTGGAATGATTCTCACACAGATAAATCACATTTAGATTTGTTGGTAATTGAGGAGAATTGATTGGAGCAGGAGGGAAGCCCCCAAGGGGTGGTCTCCTTGTCCTCATTGCCGGATGCTCAGGGGAAAGTGGGGAGGGGTGTCATCAGAGAGCTGGGCACCTGCAGGGGGCCCCAGGCCTCATTGTTTACCTGTCAATTCTGCCTTCCTGGGAACCTCAGTCCACCTTGCTCTTTTCCAAAGGGGTGGTCCAAAGAAGACGGGCGAGGCTAGGAAAGGGTTTGCTCTAGACACTTTTTAGAGGTGAGTTTCGAGTGTGACCTGGGTCACATGACCATTGCCTCAGTCCTAATCACTCTTTTCTCACTCCAAATCTACCTACACTTTGTGCTTTAAATGCTTCTAAGACCTCCTGAGCAAGATAAGTGTTCAAACTCTACAGCATGGCTTACATGGGCTGGCCCTGCCCTGTCCAACCTTTCCCCTGTCCTTCCTGTAAGCTCTAAACTTCTGGTGTCCTTCCCACCGCCATGGACCCAGCTTCCTTGGGTGTCAGAAGCTGTGACATCTCTTGGAACTTTCCCAAAAACTGGAGGGGCAAACAGCTTGGGGTCAAGGTAGCACTTAATAGGGAGGTCTCCAAAGCTGTTCAAACAGTAGAATTTGATGTGGGACAGCATAGTTTAAAATCTATAGGTCAGCATGAAAATGTCTGAGTAGAAAACTAACTGGCAAAACCTGAATCTTAGGGGGGAAAATCAAGGACCCCACTTAGCAACCTGAGTCTAGGACACACCCCTAGAGGCAGCCTGGACATGCCCACGAAGGAAGAAACCCCAACCTCCTATATAGTCAAGATCCACCTTGTCTAGGTGAGAGGCAGGCAGCACAGGTCATACACACACATGTGCCTTCCCTTGGTGTCAGTTTCCCGGCCCGCAGGGCGCTTCAACTCACAGTTTCTGCTTTTAATGAACTTGCTGTGTGTTCCTGACCAAATGGCTCTCTCCACGAATCTTTCTGGATGGACCCGGCATCTCATCCGTGTGTCTTGTTCTCCCTCACCCACATCAGAATTCTTTTGCCAAACATATCTCGTGTGACACTCCAGTGCACTAGACACACATAGGACTACTCTGGAAACCTCATCAAGTGACAGTGAACACAGCTTGAATACCACCGACACAGACCAACTCTATGATTTTAGAGACAGCTAGTTCCCAGAACGGGAAAGTGATTTTTTTTTTTTCCTAAGTCTTTGCAGCCTTATAGGAGTAAGGTTAAGGTCAGGACTAGCACCTCGGACCCCTGACTCCCAGGCTGGCCTTTCGCGAATCATTTGCTTTTTATCTATGCCATGCTCTCCCTCTCATCTCAAATTGTAGAAAACAGATTGAAAGGCATGAAATGGTGTGTCCATAGTCACACAGAAAGGCATGACTGAAGCAAAAGCTAAATTCCAACACCAAGTCCTGGGTGACTATTTGTCCCAGCGTGTCCTGTTTCCCGTGGGCAAGGCCGCCACCACCTTCTGGGTCAGCACCTTCGGACGCAGGAGCTTCCTGGTGTCCGCAGACCCTGCCCCTCTGTCCTGGAGACTGGGAGCTCTGGTTCTGACGCTCTCTGATTATCTTCCCATTTCTGCTGTTTGTAGATTCCTTCCTTGCAGCCAGTAATTGCAGCAAACAATTCAAGAATTCAAGGACTAGAGGCACAGAAGACCAGCACTTGCACCCAGAAAATCTCCTAACCCTGAGCTCCCAGCAGAGGAAACAGGGGGTGGCTGTGGAGACCAGGAAAAGGTCCGAACTGGTCTGAGGACGGGCAACAATGGCCTCTGGTCACATGTGAAGGTGCAAAGAGGTGAGATTCCAGGTCCACATCATTCTCGAAGCACTGAATACGGGCTGCTGACTCTTCCATTATTTTTTTCAATTTGACGGAGTTGGTATCTGCTCAAGCTTGGACTCAGAGTTGATTGGCCCTCCTCACACTTCGGAGCTTCGAGAGAATGGTTCCTGAACACCAGAATGGCTCGGCTGGGAGCAGAACCCAAGCATCCCACTCAAACCCCAGAGAAAGAGGGACACGGGTACCAGAGCTGGACTCAGGACAACCCCAAAGCCACTGCAATGAGCAAGCAGATGGCCAGGGACTCAGTCAGCTCAGGCTGCTCTACCAAAATCTGAGAGAGTGGGAAGCTTAAAAGACAGACATTTATTTCTCACAGTTCGGAAGGCTACAAGTCCAAGGTCAAGGTGCCGGTAGGTTGAGTTCTAAGTGAGGGCTCACTTTCTGGCTTATAGATGGCTGCCTTCTCAGTGTGAGCTTATAGGGTCTTTCCTCCCTGTGGAGGAAAGAGAGAGAGAAAGGAATCTCACCCTTTCCTTCTTCTTATAAAGGCACTAATTACATTACAGTGCCATACCTTTATGAGCTCATCTAAATCCAGTTACTCCCTGTGTCATGTTTCTAGATCCAATTCCAATGTGAGTGTGTGGAGGTTTTCTCACACCAACAAGTAATTCTCAAACACCAGTAAGGTATCTGAGAACTCAATTGGGTTCTGACAATATCTACCCCAAGGTGGTGTCAGATTCCACAGGTTAAGGGCTCAGTCTCCCCAAGACTGCTCTCTAGTTCAGATGCTGGCTGCCAGCCCAGGTGGTCACCTGTGCTTCCTACCCACTGGTTATGAATCAGAGTTTCCCAGGACTTGACTCCCATCAAGTTCAATTTATTTGCTAGAAGGGCACACAGAACTCAAGAAACTCACTTACTCACTAGATCACCAATTTATGATGTAGGACACAAAAGGACATCCATCAACAGCAGAGGAAGAGAAACATTTGGTGAGGTCCTGGAACAAAAGAGCCTCTGTTCTCTTGAAGCCTGGGACCTGGCAAGGTGGCAGGTGGAAGCTCTCTGATTTCCCCGCCTAGAGTTCTCCAAAGTCCCTCTTCTTGGGTTTTTATGCAGACTTCATTATACAGGCATGGTTGATTAAACCATTGACCACTGGCCACTGAACTCCCCCTCCAGCCCCTCCCCTCCCTGGAGGTATGCAATGGAAGTTCCCAGCACTCCATTCATGCTGCTTTCTAAAGACCAGCCCCCAACCTTAGGTGCTTCCCAAAAGGTCATCTCATTATCAAAACAAGAGACACCTTTATCATTCTCAACACTTGGGACATCTCAAGACTTTTGGGAGCTGTGAGCCAGGAGCTCTGAATAAAGACCAAATAGATATTTCTTGTAAGTCCCACTATCACACCTCCCAAAGGTCCCACCTCTGAATACCAACACATCAAGGGTTAGGGCTTCAACCTATGGATTCAGGGCCCATGGGGCATTTAACAGCCAGAGTCCCAAGGACGAAGCCAGAAAAGAAGATAACAGCCAGAGACTGAAAACAAAAGACTGGACTCTCAGACACTCACACTCAGCCCAGAACCCACAGGCCTTTCTTAGTCAAGCCCCCTCCTGGACCCACATCCTGCTCTACAGTAACCCTAGCTCCCTCCCCACCATTACAGGCCCTTTAAGCTTTTCAGAAGAGATGAGGTGTGAGGTTGCTGAGCTGGCCCTGCAGGGGCTGTTTTCTGTCTTAGTTCCAAGATGCTCCAGGGCAGCCACTGGGGGCTGTGTGGATGGAGCCCAGCACCCGGGGCCTGACTAGGTGCAGGGGCCTGAAATCAGCACATACTTTGCTGGCTCAGGCCCAGCAGCTCATCCTGGCAACCAGATAAACCAGCTCAGCACAAGGGGTGACTTTTCCTAAAGGAGGTGCTCTTGAGATTAAGCCCCTGCTTAATCCTGGCCCTGATTTGACACAAATCTCCCTCACCCGCTTCCCCAAAGAAGACCCCTCCTCCAGGGGGCAGCCCTTGGACTCCTGCACCCCACCCATGCCCCGCTCCCCACCAGCCTGCTGCCTCTCCTCTTGGGAGCTGACTCCTCTCTGCCACTCTGCTCTTGAGTGGCTCCCTGAGCTAGACAGTTGGTAAAAATGCACATGTGAAGATGTCTTAATATTAAATATAATTAGATATTATACCACATGCAGGGCTGTATGATTAGTGAAATATATGATCATTAGTTATTAGATTAATGTGTCTACCTTGTGTAACTGAAAGCCATTTGCAAGCCGAAATGAAATAGCTCAATTTGCTGTAATTGACTGATCTCCCAGAGAGAGAGTCGTACATTTGCTTATGTACTAGGCGATTTCTTCAGATGTCGGCCCAGATGCAAGACAAAGAGCGGGCTCTCTCTGCGCCCCCAACCGTAGGGCTAGCCCTACCACCAGCCAGCTGGGCAACGGCAGCCAGGGGACCCACAGTACATGTAGGGGTGTGCTCGGACTAGAGGTGCCCGAGTAAGGCCCTGGGTTTTCTTTTGGCTGAAGGGTTACCTGAGTCTAACTTCTTCAAGTGTCCCCTGGGGAACACTGGCATCCTGCCGGTCAAAGACTGATCGAGCTGCCCAGCAGACACTTTACCCTGACCCCCTCCCTATTCTTCTTCCTGTTTGTGTATATATTGGTTTCCAGGACAACTGAGCTGCGACTAACTAATAAAAACGATTACAAAGCACTCTGCAAATAAGAGCTACAACTGGAATACTTATTATTGTGGTTATGGTCTAATAATAACCAGATGCTAACGAGGGCGGCAAGAGATTAAATTAAAAATAGGCAAGCTGTTAGCAGCCAGAGCTGGTTGACAGGGAGCACGCCTGCTCCCCAGCCTCCCTCTCCAGCACCCCGACTCCCAATACACAGGTACTTCCTGGCTGCACAGGTGAGCAAGACTTTATTTTCCAAGAGGAAGAGGACACAGAAACATTAGTGAATGTGCTACCAGATGGAGAGCTCCCTGTCTCTGAGGACGAGAGAGGAAGCCATATGTGAGAAATGCACACGTGTACGTGGCTCTCTGTCCCCCTTCCCCAAATTCCTCCACGTCGCACTTGCTCCCCAGAACTCTTTGCATCAGTGATTTGGATGGTAACTCACCCCATTGTACAGATAAGAAAACTGAGTTTGAGAAAAGTCTACCTGGAGGATTGTAGGCAGATTACTTTCTTCTTGGGACCTGTTTCCTAAGGAGGGGAGAGGGTATGTTCACTCTTCTGTTTTTATCATTGTAGCCAGAATACCCTAATTTCTCTTCTAAAGATGTTTTCCCCTTTGTAGAGTGTTTAGTAATCAGTGCCTTGAAAAACTCCTTAAGAGACTTTAACTGGAGGTTTCACTTGCAATTTTATTTATGAATCATGCAATCAATCAAATTAACAAGTATTTATTGACTATCTAATAGGAGTTGTGGATGATACTACAGGGGAGCAAGGAACAGAAGTTTAGGATGAGACCCCTGTCCACAGGGGGTCTCTGACCCAGTGTATCAGACTCTACCACACACAGAGGGGCTCTGAAATGGCACAAAGGAGAGTGCGACACTTGCCAAGTGAAAAGAGAGGGACTTCTATGCCCCGAATTGTCTTCAGATGAGAGAGAAGTCGCTGTGGGACAGAGGTGTCAGGAAAGTCGCTGGGAAAGCCAGGGCAGACGAGAAGGCAGCAGGGTCGGCCTCATTTTCAACACTCTGACCCCCTCTACATTTAATTTGCCCATTGCATCTTTCTCGCCAACTACAGATATAAGGTTGACAGGGCCGAGATGCAGGGCCGTGGTGTTCACTGGAGTAGCCTCAGAACCTAGCACATAGTAGGTCCTCAACAAGTGGTTGCTGAGTGGTTGAGTGCAGGGAATTTCCCTCACAGTCTGTTCTTGCATTCTTGCTATCTGACCCTCATCTTTTCTTGTCCAGACAACTGCAAAATCTCCTAACAGGTAGAAACCCTGGGCCATTCACTCGTCCCTGATTTATTATTTATGATTCATTTTTCATGATGTGCCCCTCAAGTCTATTCCAGGCTCCTTAAGAGCAAGGCTTCATGTTCCCACTCGGCTAACATTTGCTATGCACTTGCACTGGAAACCCTAGATGTGATGGTTTAGAAGAGTCCCCATCTTCCATCAGTCACGAGTGATGGGGGAATTCAGTGAAAAGAGTCACCCCTTTAATAATAAGGAATGTGGATGCCACACGCGATAAGATGTCCCACAGAAAAGTGGCACCGGCACTGAGGTGTAAAGGGTGAGCGAGAATTAGGGAAAGTCAGGTTCAGGATGATCCAGGCTGAGGTGCCAGGATGACCAAGCCCTGAGGAGACTGATGGCAAGACGCCCTGAACACTGGAGCCTAAAGGCTGGGAAGATGGCTTTCACGGGTGATCACCGAGCCTGACCAGGGAGACACGTGTCCCAGATTATGCAGCACTCCTGGGCAGATCTTAGGCCATTTTTCCATTTCAGGAGAGTTTGGAGCAGGATGTAGTCTGGTCCGGGCTGTGAGTATGAAATCATGGAAGCCTGACTGAGAGTGTGCAGGAGAGCCACTGGCCCAGGAGAGAATGCTGGTGGTTTCTTGTCTTACTAAAAAGGGGCTGAGCCCTTCTTCTTGCTGAGGGGGAAGAAATGGGACAAGGAGTCAGGGGCACGCCTGTATCTTCTCGGCTCAGCCCCATGGTCTGGACAGACAGACACTGCCCAGCTGCCTACTCCCCTGCAAAACTTATCCTTGACCCCTGCAGGACGAGGAATGCAGTCTCGTCCTGTGTCCACCTCACATTGGAAGCCTGTGACCTGTCTGCCTCAATGGCAGGACTGGCCTCTCTGGGGGAGACCAGGTTCAAACCTTTCTCCTGGTACGAATTGCTCCATCCAGTTCCAGGGAGTCAAGAGGCAGCAGGAAATAAAATAAAAATCCAGACAACTTCTTCTGCGGGTTCTATTTGAAGACTGCCTCTATCAGTGAAGACGTTTTAAGTAAAAGAAACCCAATTAATTATCTTTCAGAGAGACCCACAGCCCACACAGGTAAGTCTCCATCATCTCCTTTCCATCTGCCCTAATTCCAAACCACCACTGAAGTTCAACTTGAGCCTCCCTCTCCCAGTGAAGAACTTTAGACTCCTGTAGACCAGGCCTGTGTCCCCCATCTCCCCACAGGCAGAGACCAGGCCTGAATCCTCTGTCTCAAACTGGCTGTGCTGTCTCCCAAAACCCCTCTGAAAATAAATATTGGTAAAATGCTGCACATCTCCCAGGCTCTCTCTTATGCAAAGTAGAGGGAGTTACAATCTCAAAAGCAAGCAAAAACTTTCCGTATAATGAGGAGCCATTAAATAGTAAACAGCAGGCAAGACAGAACCTATTTAAGCCACAGAACTTTAAGGTCAGAACATTTACCGAGCAGGCCCAACAAATGCTTCCAGGCCAAACCACAAAGAGTGTGTTCACCAGTGCAGAGAAACCCTTTTCTCCTGGTTGAGCCCTGGAGAAGTCCCCTGAGAGCTGGGCCCAACCCTGACCACCAGGGGGAGGCCTTCCAGTGTCAACCAGCCCCACTGTGTGACGACGCTTAGACCTCTTCTGAAAACTACACATCCACCACCTCCAGTAAGTAATGAACAGCCCTGGGAGGTAAACCACATACAGAAGAATCACTCACACATCTGGGGCACCCTCCATGCGCCAGCTGTGGTACCAGGCACTGCATCAATCCTCACATTACATTACTCGTAGTCTATCACTATCCCCAGCTTTACAGATGAGGAGAATGGGGGATCTGAAACAGAGAATGTTGACATCAGTGGTCCAAGGCCAAATAGTGAGAAAGGGTGAAGGGGCAACAGGCCCCATTAATCCAACCCTAGAGACCCCACTCAACCGTTGTGGTGGGTAAGGCAGATCTTACCAGGATTCCCTGATCCCCACGGAGTATATTTTACAGCACAGTCTTCTGCCACCAGACACAGCTGAGTGTTCTGGAAAAACTGGATGTGACCAAATTGTCCCTGTTCTGTAGAGATGACCCTGGAGTCCTTCTTACCGCTCTCCCACCTGATACTCCTATTGCCTCTCTGTTGCTGTTGTGTGCTCCACGCTCATCCTGTCCACGAACTCCCCTTGACACGGGCAGGAACATACATGCTTGCCCAAGAGACGCTGCAGGGCACCTCTGCACCATCAAGGAGAGGCTCGGGTCCATAGGGGTGTCCCGAAGCCAGAGCCAGGCCTAGGTGTGCGATGACAGTCTCCACCTAGCCCGAGCCCTCGAGACTTCCCTGACAGTGAAATTCTTTCATTCTGTTGGAAATAAAGATATGCACGTGAGTCCATCCAGCCATCCAAATATATATATGTTAGCCACGGCAACGAAGACAGCCATTCAAATTGCAGCGCTGAAATGAAAGAGCTGAACAATAAGCTAAAACATGCCTAGAGCAAGTTGAGCAATAAACAGGTTTTTAATTTTTTCCCCTTCCATCTCTTGAGTGTCTGTCTCTGATGGATGATGTGACAGAGGAAGGCGGCTCCGTAAATTTCGAATTCTGAATACTAAATCAGTGAGTGGCAGCCTGGTGCTAGGAGCTGGCTCCCTGTCTTCCTGGGGTGGCTGTTTTATGGGGACTCTGTGACTCATTTCCTACCCCTCCTTGGTTCTGGTCACCGATGTGACCTGTGACTAGGCAGTGGGGCCCCAGGCCACCGCACTGGCCCAGTGGGGCTACCTTTGAAGCCCTGACTCTAGGAAAATGGGTTTTGGAAAGGAAAAGGGTCGTGTTCAAGGCCACAGAGGTACAGACATGAGTTTCGGGTACCAGTGAGAATCTTTGGGTCTTCACCTGGAAGTAGGAGCTGTTTCTCCATTTTGTCATCAGAAAAGGGAGCTGGGTAACAGTTTCCATAAAGTCACAGGGCCAGCACACGGCAGAGGGGGGCGGAATCCCAGCTGTGTGCATTCAGAACTCATTCTTTACAGCAGAATGGGGACTCTCAAACTTTTTTATATCCTGGTGCATATATAAAACCTGTGTGCTGCCTACTAGAATGTGCTGGAAGGAATGTAGTGTCTTTCTATGGGGTCTAGTGGAAATATTTTTATTACTTTGTGTTTATATTATATAATTATAATAAGAAAAATAAGTATTGGGGAAGATATTAAATACTAAATATGCATGAAATTTTCAGATAATATCTTTTCACATTTGAAATGAGAAACCTGAGCTTGCTTCTGATAATGCTTTCCTGTCGAGTTTTATGTTTGCACAGACCACACACAATTCCCAGTCAATACTTTTTAATGATGATGTCTTCAAATTCTCAGTAACCACCACTCACAAGAAACTTTGTCCACACGGTAGGCAATCACATTTTTTTTAACAGTCAAAAATTTACAACAGTTGAGATTATAGTTTAAGAAACGAAGGGCTTTTCTCTTTCTTTCAGTGACAATTACACTGCTGGAATTTCTTGGGATAGTGCATTTGGATTTCTAATGGAGTTGAATGTTTGTGTATCAAATGCTTCAGTATCATGATGAAACTGGATCTGAAGGCCACCTGTCCAGGATCGGAGCCCAGCAGTTGGCCTGGTTCTTCAGCTAAAAATGAGAGCATCTTGTAAAGGTAAAGGGGACGCATGGTCCCCCTGCAATGTCCCCCGTACTCCTCAGGCGATGCCTGCTCCTTGGGCCCCTACAGCACAAGTCCTCACAGCTCCCCAGGTCCCGGCACGCCGTGGACAGCTGTTGGCAGAAGCAGGCATGCCAGAAGCAGGCACCTCGTGGTGGCACGCAGCGTCCAGTGCGGGCACTGCCCATAGACGTGGTGCTCCCGGCTGGCGGGGCCCTCTGGAACCTATTCCCTCCAGGCCGCATGCTGTCAGTGCTGCAAGTCCCAGGCGCTCCGCGGCTCTGAGAGCCTCCGGGCTAAAGACATCAGTAGCTGTCTGACCTTGTGTGGTGGACGGCTAGGTGGGAAGCTCTGCCCTTGATTACACTCCCTACCATATTGTTGAAGCTGCTGGTTCACGCCTGGGGGTAATAACTGAGTCTTCTTCTCCCAGGGCTCTTTCCATCTTACCCATCATTGCTGCTTAGGTGGGTTTCCAAACGCCCTGCTCCCCCAGGGAAGGTCAATACGACCTTCTACTGCCCAGCTCAGAGTTTCAGGACATGGTTGGAATAACAGAAATGGAAGAATGGACACAATTTGTTTTATAAGAGATCAATTTGTGCAACCTGAAAGGGGTTTGAAATTCTCAATGTGTAGGTTTTAAACATAGAATAGTGAAGAATCTAAGGTAAGATCCATTAACCTGTCCCCCCACCCAGGTTCAGAGATGAGGAAGACCAACCTGTAGGTGAGTAAGAAGCTAAGGAAAGGGTGTGCCCTGGTGGTAGTTAAGTTTGCTGAACGCAGTCCATGCACATCCCAAGAATCCGGGTTTGCTACCTGGGGCGGGGGTCAGGACACCCAAGATGAGCAACTAAATAAAATAAAGTGCTTCTTCCTCTCTTCCTGCCTGTCTGTGTCTGCTCTCTGTCATTCCTGTCTGCACCTTTCCTTGAAAGAAAAAAAGAAAGGAGAGGAGAGGAGGGAAGGGGAGTGGCTGGGAGGGGAGGCGAATAGAGAAACGAAAGAGAGGGGACTGGGTAGGTCCCTGACACAGAGCCAGACAGCACTGCCCCTTGGCGCTGGGGAGTAAAGGAAATTAAAAAATGATCTCAGATGGACACAGGAAGATCTGAGAGAAGAGAGAGTTGTTTGCCTTCCAGTTACCCACTAGAAAAGATCAGGCCCTGGCCCAGGAGACCAGGTGTCCATTCAACGTGGCAAAGACCAGCACAGACTGTGAGTGAGTCCCGGTGAGCTGCAGTGGTCAGGAGGAGAAAGATTCATCACTGCGTTTGCAGCACAGGCAGGATTTCTAGAGAGAAGAGAGGTCTTTCTAAGACACAGGAGTAGGAGCCGTGCTTCTTAAACTTCAACCCAGGCTTCGAAATCATAGCAGCGTGAGGAACAAGTTTGCGTAATAGACCAATAGGCAGTGACAGAGGTGCAGATGAGCGTGGAGTGACAAATTTTCATTCTCAAGCATAGTTAGCATTTTTGCTCTCTGCTTCTGTTTTCTCTTCCCATCCAGCATGGTCCCGCTATTCCACAGTGCAGCTGCTGGTGGTGAAGCCCCCAGTCTTCTCCTACCAGGAAGAAACCCAAGTCTGACCAGTGAAGAAACATGCCTCCATTTCCTTAGACAGACTCCCCATGTTTTGGTAAAATGTATAATTTGTACCTTGCTGTTTCCAAAATCTAATATATCTATAATAATAATTATATAAATAATAATAAGGTCTTGAGGATCTGAAAATAAAAGTTACAAATGAGACATGAAGATATAAACAGAATTATTGAATCAGAAACTGTAGAGGGATTAGGGAAAATAAGATAATTCAAACCAAAGTTAACTACATTTTGCAGTGAGCTTCCTAGAAACCAAAAAGAAGAGGGAAAGTCAAGCAAATGTAGTTAATAAGAGTTAACGTAGCATCTTTTTAGAACAAACACACTCTTCCTGAATGTGCAGATGATGTGAGAGTACTTTGAGGGTGTTATGAAGGGACTGACAGAAACTGTTTGGTCCCCAGTAAGCAGGCTAAAAATGAGGAAATCAGTATGCTGTTTCTCAGACGCTCACTTCTGTGTGGATGCTTTACTAAGTGCTGGATGGTGTAAGGCGAGGTAAGACACAATCCTTATACCTTATAAAAGACACAAGCTTTTACCCTAGTAAAGAAAATGCAAAAGGTATTCAAATGAGCAGGTATTCAGTGACAAATAGTTATTTATGAACTTCTTTGGGCTAGTCACTTAGCACACAAATCATTTCCATAAGAAAGAAAGATCTTTTTTAATTTCCCCCAGGTTGACAGAAGGTTCTTAACAGAGCCAGCCTGTATCTTCTCATGGAAGAAAAACATCTACATACACACAAAAAAACCCAAGTAACTGAGAAGATGATGTGCTAATTGACTGCAGAAATCGTTCACTACGTATATCAAGTCATCACATTGACAACATTTTTTAAAAAGATCGACACTGTAAAAAGAAGGAAACTATTTTTAAATTGGCTACAAAAATAAAAATTATAAATGGATACAACACACACACACACACACACACACACATCCTAACTCAACTTCCGTCTCCTTCTTGTGAAGCTAGAGTAGTGGTTAGGTTAGAGGATGCTTAGCTGCGAGCAACAGAAGTAATGACCAGCTGGGGCTTCTCAGACTTTGACGTGAGTGTAGCTCACTTGGGCTCGCTGTTGAAAGCACAGGTTCTTTTTCGGCAGCTCTGGGCACCTGAAGTCCTCCTGTTTAACAAACTTCCTGGTTTCCAGGCAGCACTTTGACTCCTAACAGCTAGGCAGATAGTGACTGGGGCTTCATTTGGTCCATCATTCCACCAGCATCCCAGCAAGGACAGTCCGGGCTGTGTGGAAGCCCAGTGACAACATTAGAGTCGGTCATTCCCCTTCTCTCCACATTACCATTTAAACAAGAAATTCACCCTCAGGCTGGGTGCCTCCTGTTGCAAGATGGAGGCTCTTCTGTGCATCATGTCTCTCTTTCAGACCTGAAGAAGGTGGGAAAGGCCCTGGTGTCAGGAAGACATGAGTTTCCCAGAAACTACCATCCCCCCAAAAAAACTTAAATTTAATTGCCCAGAAAGTATCTATGGCCACTTCTAGCTGCAAAGGAGTGTGGAAGGAGTGTCCGCTGAGCTCCATTCTGGACAAAGCTGGGCATATTAAGGAAGAAGAGGCAAATGGCTGCCAGGTGAACAGAGCAGTGTCGTAACTTAGAAGTGCTTGTGTTTTCTCCATAAACATTCTATGAGCCCCATCTATGCACCAATCTCCCAGGAGGCCCTCATGGTGAGACAACATTTCTTAAAAAATGTTTTGCACACTTACACTTCACAGGTAGTGCGTTTTTTACAAATGGAAGGTTTGTGGCACCCTGTATCCATCAAATCTATCGGCACCATTTTTCCACATCATGAGCTCACTGTGTGTCTCGTCACATTTCATTAAGGTGTGTACATTGTCACTTAGACATAATGCGATCACAGAGTATAGAGTAAACATAACTTTCCTATGCACTGGGACACCAAAAATGTCTTGTGACTTGCTTTCCTGTAACATTCACTTTGTCTCGGTGTCCCGGATGTGCCTGTACTGACGTGTCATATTCCTTCGTCTGTCACCAGTGGGGACATGAGACACCAAAGGCTTAGATGTCCACTCTGACCTCACGTGCTCCCTCAGTGGACACTGAGGCCTGAATGTCCATCGGTGAACACCAAGACCACTTTGTGAGCATATATGTTTAAAAATAACCATGCATTTAGTTGAGTACGTTGAGGCATACGCATCACCCTTTTGGAAACTTAATATGAAAGTCAGCTCCTAGGCAAGTCAAGGGCACAACATTAAGAGAAACTCTTTGTAAATGTTGGGAAGAGATAAACTCTCAAGCAGTAAATAGCAGGCGTTGATGTCGCACAAATCATGCCAGACAAATTTAATTGCTTTTTTTCTAATCTATAGAAATGCCAGATGAGGAGATAAAATGAAAGCAGTGAATATAATAGCTCTCGGTTTTAGGAAAGTGCTCGGGAGTAGTGACTTGGGTGAAGTTCCAAGTAAAATATCAATAATAATAATTAAAACTGGCTGGCAGGGGACCCTGGTCTGGGCTGGGGGTGAAAGAACTCCTCTGTCCTTGCAGGGTGTGGGACGGCAGTTGCTGAGAAGGTGGTGCCACGAGGAGAAGGCACCGCGGGACCCCACAAATGCCAGAGCCTGAGCTTTAACTGAGGCCTGTCAGAGCCTGCGGCCCTGGGAGCGGCAGCGTGGACAAGGCTGTGGGGGAAGCTGGCAAATGCGGCCTTGCAGGCCCCACCCCTGCCGGCTGCAGCAGCATTAAAATCAGATGCACACCTGCAGCCCAGACCTGCTCCGAACACTGTGAAGTTGAAGGGTGCTCCCCCACTCTCACATCAGTGGGCCTCCCTGCTCTTCCCCTGCTTGCTCCCCAGGAGGGCACTCAGCTGGAACCCGACCCCTTACCCCCTACCCGCAACTCTGCTCCAAAATTCACTCACCCACTGCCACCACCAAGCAACTCCCTGGTTGCCCTGATCACAATTTGCTCCCGCAGAGTGTGTCAGTCGAATTCCAAGGGCAGTTGTGTCTTTTTCAAATGAGTCAGTGAATGAGATGTCAAGGGTGGGGTTTCCAGCCACGTAACATGGGTGGGACCCCTTGCAAGACAACAAGGATGAACACACTTGAGTTGAGAGCCTTCCCATTCCCAGATGCCAGGTCCTAGATGCACTTGGTTTCGTTTATTTCTCACAATCCTGAAGGTGCAATTACACACCTCCACCCGCCCCCAACCCCTCCCAAGGATGAAAAGTCCAACATTCAGAAAGGATAACTGGTCGGAAGAGACAGAGTGGAGCCTGGTACTGTTCCTGATGTCCCCCAAAGTCAGGGCCCCCCACCCCCCAGCACCCTGCCACCTATTCCCTCTGTCTACCTTGTATGGTGTATGACTTTGCCCACTCGCATCACGTCCACAGTTAAATGACAGTTGGTGGGTGACTTTGAGGGTCTGTGGGGGGCTTTGTTCATGGAGCCTCAGAACCTCATCTGCACCAACTTCTAATGATGCTCAGAGGGTCGTGAATAGGAGCGAGGAATAGAAAGAGGAAAGATAAGAAAGTATATGAGTTAACCAGATACTAAATATATTATTTAGACTCCACTTATTTTCAAAAGCATTGGAAGTAAACATAGCATAAAACCACATCTATTGTCCCATAATAATTATAATAATACAATAATAATTAATGAGTGCCACATGTTAAGGATGAAAGATAATTTCACAGAGACCCCAGGAAAAACAGTTGCTATCACTAATCATAAAACTCAACTTTAGGTCCTCTGAGAGTTGAAGCAAAAATCTATGACATTTTCTAATAAAAGCAAGTGTGGTCAGGAGAGACTCACTTTTTCCTTAGCACTTATAGGAAAGCATCTTATGAAAATAACCAATATTCTTGCCTTGCAAGGGGTAAAAAATATTATCTGTAACCTGGGGAAGCGAGCTGTTTGGGTATGGTGCCTACAAATGAAATTCAACTTGGAAAGGCATGAGCATTAAGAGAGGAAGGAAAAAATAATCATAAAGACAGAGATGAATTCCATAAGTCTGGGGGCCCCATAGAGAGACACAGCTCCAGAGCAGAGCACAAATTAGATGAGTTTGCAATGATAAGTGGGCAGAGAAATAAATAAAAAGGCAAGATGATTCGGGTGTGCGGATGCAGAATCCAGGACACAAAGCCAGGAGGAAATGGTCTCTGGCTATAAGATGGAGCCCAGGAGATTGCAGCCAGCTGTGGGCATCTCATTACCTGACAGAGGTAGGCAACGTGCAGAGAGTTCAGGGAAGGGCACCAGGCATGATTAGGTAGTGGGAAAGATTAATTTATGAGGAAAGATTAAAAACTAAAGTAGGAGAGCTGGGCTAAGGGAAGGCTAGCTCCCCGGTGTGATGGCGCAAAGAGGGAGGGAGGAGAAAGTCTGGCCTGGTCCAGAGGATGCGCCCAGGGGTCAGGGGAGATGGTGGAAATTCCCAAGTAAGAAGGCCTGAAAGGGTTCAGTCAAAATTAGAAACCGTCATTGCTAGCTACCAATAACAGAGACTGAAGAGCCATTAGGTCTATACAAAGGGCCATCAACCATCATCTCCAGCCTTCTCCTCCATCCCGCCACTGAGATTGAGCACATAAGGACTTAGCTCACTTATTTAGCATTTACTGGACATCCACTATGTACGAGGCATCATGCCAAGCATTGAGAAAACAAAGTCACATAGGACGTAGTCCTTGATCTCAAGGTGCTGGAGGGTGCAAATCAATCAGTTCTTATATGGTAGCATAATAAGTACTTCTGCTTGGAAAAGTACAGACATAAAGTCCTGGGAAGCAAGATGAAAAGTCAAGGGAAGGTCTCTCTGACGAGATTGAATATGAACCAAGTTTGGAAGGCCACTAGGCATTAGCTAGCCAAGGCAATGGATGGATGGATGGATGGATGGATGGATGGATGGATGGATGGATGGATGCATGGATGGATGGATAGAAGGGATAACAGGCAGAGGGAACACAAAGTGCAAAGATACGGAAGTCTGAAAGAGCACAATACGTCAGGAAATGGAAAAATTCAAATTTGCCCGGGAAAAGGAAGATGTTAAAGAGAGAAGTTAATGAGTTAGGCAAGGGGCAGGTCACAAATGACCTTATATTCATGGAGCTCAGAAAATTTACATCTTAATTTGAAAGCTCTCTGGAGTCAACAACTAAAGGCTTTAAAGAAGAAACACGGCAAAATCGGGTATGATTTTTAAATAATTACTCTGGTGGCAGTAGAATATGCATTAAAGGGAATGGATAGACTGTAGACAAGGAAATCAGTTTGAGCGCTATTTCCGTGATCCAGATAAGAGTCTACAAAAGACTGAGTAAGACTCAGTGACTGAGACAGGGGCTGCAGATTTATCTGAATGCTTCAGAAGGGCAACTAGACAAGAAAGTAGAGACTGGTAAATAAGGTCTTGGTTTGGGGTTCCTAGTTGATTGGCAGTGTCCCTGAGATAGGGAAGGGTCAGGCAGGTTACAGGAGAAATAAGAGTTCTGGTTGAATCACCTGGGCTCAGTTTGCTTGAAGGACATTCTATAGGCAGATTGGCAACAGGCTGGTACTCAGTCAGGACTTAGAGATTCAAGAGTTATCAATGTCTCTGTGATAACTGAATGTGAAGGAGATGCCAAGGATACTTGGGAACTGGAGAGAAGAACATCAAGAACAAAGTGTGGGGAATGCAGTGGCCATGGGTGAGTGGACTATGGAAGACTTCTGAGAAGGTTCAAGAAGCAGTAGCCTGAGAGGTGGTTGGAAAGCAAAGAGACCATGGAACCTCCTAAATCATGAGAAGTAGAGTTTCAAGAAGGAAAGTATGATGAACAGTGTGAGATGATAACAAACACTATCAAAGGACCAATATAGTCACTGAAATCAACATTATAGAAGTTCACATGATCAGCAAGAAGAAATTCAATGGACAGATGGAGCATTAATACCTAACTTGCAGTAAATTGAGAAAGATGAGAGAGAGAGAGAGAGAGAGAGAGAGAGAGAGAGAGAGAGAGAGAGAGAGAGAGAGAGAGAGAGAGAGATTGAGTTGAGTGCTGGACAGAGATCATGATCAGAGGAAGGGTTATGGGCACCTAACTGTTCACAGCAGAATCACTGCAGAGGTGCAGGGCCATTCTGTGCCCAGGGTGATGGGTCTTGCAGTCTTTCACAGTGAACTCTGACCAGCTGATGTGAACCATGTCAGAGTAAGTTAACCCATCAGGCAACTCTAGGTCAACCATGTTACCAAATAACATGAGAAATAAAAAAATACAGTCTCATACACTCTTCAGAGAAATTATTCTCTAGTTGAGCAAAAAGACACATCCCTGTAAAATGTTACCAAATATAATCATGTAAGGACCTCTGCCTTGCCCAGGATAGTCTAGAAAAGAGAACTTAAAGAAAAGGCTTACTTGCCATTGTTTTACTGGAATGTGCAATTCCAGGGAAGCTAAAAGGATGTGATACAATAAGAAATATATTTGACCCTCGGTCCATGGTTCCTGGCACAAAACTCCTAATAGCCTTGTGATGGCAATCTTGTCCTTTTGTCCAAATCTGTGATATCAGGGTGAGGCCCCTACAGAGCCTCAGGCTGGCCTGGTCACAGGAAACACCACACAATCAGACAATGTACACTTACAGCCCCACCCTCTGACCTCTAGGAAGCAGGAGGACTGGAGATTAAAGCTCTACTAACACATTAAAACAGTGCCCTCTAGTGGAGCACCAGTTGGGTGCAGTCCACATACATCCCAAGGTCCAGGGTTCGCATCCTTGGGCTGCAGGGAACAACCAAGATGCACAATTAAGTAAAATAAATGCTTCTTCCTCCTGTCTCTTCCTGCCTGCCTGCCTCTGCTCACCTTCATTCCTGCCTGCACCTTTCCTTTAAAAAAAGTTGAAAGACATTTAAATAAAAAATGTTGGGTTTCTCTGTGCTGGTGAACCACCCTCATGTCAGGAGAGGGACACATCTTAGCTCCCTGGGAACAGAGTCTCCTGTATGGGGACCCTTCCAGACCCTGCCCTATATGCTTTGCATCCGGTTGTCCATCTGCATCGTTTATAATACCCTTTATTATAAATTTGTCAGCATAAGTTCTCTGGGTTTTGTGAGTCACTTAGCAAATTAATCATATCCAGGGAGGGGATCATGGGAGCCTCCTTTTTACAGGCAGACTGTCCACAGCACAGGTGACAAGCTGGCCAGAAGTAAGGGAAGTCTTGTGAGGCTGAGCCCCTAGCCTGTGAAATTTGATGCTGTCTCTGACAGAATCAGAATTCAGTGTACAGCTTGGTAGAATTGAGAAAAACATACACTGGAGAGAAGCAGGCACAGAGAGTAAACTTGGGAGCAAGCCGTGCTGAGCTGCCCATTGCTTTGGGACAAATTTCTGGTTGCTCTTGGCTGCTTGGTCTTGCGGGACATTTGCAGCGGCCTATGAAACACCGGCTTCTCTGAATATCTGCAGGAAACTGAGACGTGCAAGGGCAGGCATACTATCTGCAGATCATTCTCGTCCTCTTCTCTCGTGATCCAAGACCACCCTGAGGCATCCCTGCAGGCCCCGTGGGCCAGTGCACAGAGGCAGAGAGCTCCCCTTGTCGCTGGGCACCATGTGTGTGAGTTTCTTAGGCTGCAGTGTTGGAAGGAACCGGGACATCATGAGCTCAGGGATAGTGTGGACCTTCCCTGAGCCGCTGTGACCAGGAAGTAAGGCAAATGACCAAAGCCTGGGCTGTAGGCACCTGGGCAGACCTGGGGTTGCTCCACTCACGTTGGGTGCAGACTCGGTCTCGTGAGAACAGCATAGGCATTGCACAGATGAACGTTTCAGCCATATTGATGTGCAGTTAGAGACAGAAAAGCTGAAGCTGAGAAGAGTAAGGGAACTTGCCTAAACCACACAGATAATAAGTGGCTGAGCGAGGATTCAAACCTAGGCCCATGGTACCAGGGCCTGCGTGCCCAATCTCTCTGCCTGACGCCAACTCCAAGACCCAGAGGAGGAACAACCCTCCAAGGGAAACATCTGGTAGTGAACGGAGGAATCAAGCGGGTGTTAGAAGCGGTGCAGGATCCAAAGGGCAGAGAACAGGCAGGTGGGTGCTCCCAGTGGGAAGAACTGAGCACACAACGCTTCGGACGTGTGGGTGGAATGACCCCAGTGAGCCTGAGCTGGACACTGCATGTGCTGTGGAAGAGGCTGGAGGGCTTTGCAGACCCCGCTGCCTGCACACAGGCTTGGGAGCCCTGCTCCCCCCCGGGGCAGGCTGGAGAGAGCAAGCAGGCCCAGCCTCCATGCCTCCAGGGGTTGGGGCGCCCTGCATACAGCAGTCTCCTGTCCTCTGCCTGATCCCACTTGTCTGACCCTTTGAAGTCCAGTGCACGCCCTTTCTCACCCTTCTCCACTTCCTTAGATCCCAGAGTCCATCCAAATCCCATTAGGGAAAAGGATACCATATTTATCAAGTGTCTTCTAGACGAGAGATTCCTATTTCTCATTGAATTCCATTGTAACCAGGCAGAGGATGGTGATAGCCCCCTGATTACTGACAAGGACTCCCCTTGTCCTTTCTCAGGTCAGTGTCGGAGAGGGCATACTGGTGACTCCATAGATGGGTGACTTCCTATGTCCAATGCCTGGCTGTGTCCACAGGGCTTTTCCAACCCCCAGATTCCTACATGAAAGCTACAGAGAGCCAAAATCCTCCCACCCTCCTTAGGGTCCTCGTGTGAGAACACAGAGTGGAGAAATTTCTTGGAAGCTAAAATGCCATTGCTGCTAAGGACATCATTTTTCAGACTAAAGAAGAATGCTGCTGCTGAGGCTGCCTGGCAATAACCAACCCAACACAGGGTGAATCTGCGGCAGTTGGAGTCTGCAAAAGTGGGACGATTTTCCTACCAGAATTCCTTTGTCCAGGGTGCAATCTCCTAAACTCTTCTTGGGACAGTGGAGAACATGGAATTGGGATTCCATATTCATGTTACTCTCTTCAACAGCATTATGTATGTCCAACCTGCTAAAGCGTTGAGTTGATAACTGACAATTGAAATAATTTTATTATTTCTGTAAAAGCCCCAGGAGTAGGGACATGTCTCATTCCAATCTCTGGAGCAGAGAAGCTTGAAACATCAGCCGTGGTCCAGGCTGTATAAGTGTGAGTGGTGGGGCTGAAATCAGAACCCCAGGCTCCTGAAATTCTAGAACATTCAAGGGCTGCTCCCTCACCCTTACCCCCACACTGCCCCACATCTGAGAAGACCTGTGAAAAACACTGGGGTGACCTCATCTCTGCTTCTTCAAGTACCCACGTGTGGTATCCATGCCACTAAGCATTAGGTCCTGAGCGATACGGGCAGTTGGAAGCCAGGGATGGCTATTAAGGAGGAAAATCAAAAGAAATCAGGCAGTGAGTTCAAGGAGGCAATTCATCCCTAGGATCTCCTCTTTGTAGAGTGTTTTATAATTTTGTTTTCATCCCCTGATTTATGCCATGAAGTGCTTAGGATATGATTTCAGGGAGCCAAGGTTAGAGTCTTGATGACAGCTCTGCCTGATCTGACTCCAGCTCCAGCAACCTTCCAGCCCCCGCGATGAGAGCGCCAGAATCCTGTGCCATCTCTGGCCCACGGGTCCCTGCTGGTTCTGGATTCCATCTTGCGTGAGATCTGGGGGAATCAGAGTTGTTCCTCTGACCACATGTCCTACTTCCTGTAACCGTGTCCCTGTCTCACCCCTGGGGTCCACAGCTGTTTCCTGCCTTGTCCTTCGAAACTGGGCCTGGACATTCCCCAGATACCCCCTTCTTCCAAGGTTGCGATCCTGCCTCGCTCTCTCAAACCCTCCAAGGAGTGAAGGCAAGCTCAATGAACGCCACCTCTCGCACTGGGCACTCCTGGGATCCCGTGTGTATAGGTATGCATGAGTGACAAATGTGCCACACTGCTTCACTAGGAGCAGGACCCAAGTCCTGGATCCCAGGGGGAGCAGAGTGAAAAGTGGGTCTTATTCTCGGTCCAACCTCCCAAAGTGCCACAAGTTCAGATGGCCCATAATCCACCAATAAATTCTTTTTGGTCCTTTCAAGATCCTGATCTTGAGCAGGAGCAGAAAGAGGTGCATTGTTTATGCTTAAGGCCCTGGAATTCTGACAACAATCTCTCACAAGGAAAGACCAATGCCAGTCCCCCCAACTCCAGATATGGCCAGGCACTTCAACCAAAGAGTTGAGCAAGTTACCAACTCGGGGCCTCTGAAAACCCCGAGCTTCTCGTGGGCAGGGATTGTGTCCTAGATCCTCTAAGACGAACACATAGCAGGCACTCAATAAAAAGTGCTGAGAAGTTTAAAAATACTGGCAGATACATCAAAACTTTCCAGAACATCAGTGTTACCAAATCTATGCCAAGCCTGAACTTAATAGCCCTTCTCCTTGCCTCACACACACCTAGTTCCATCCCTGTCATCCTATTCCCAGGCAAGATGCCACCACCTGCCTGACTGTATAAGCCAGCATTCATTCATCCATTCTTTGAAAAGGAGTTTTGTGAGGCTACTATGTGCCAGGGAACATTCCAGTCAGGAAGGACACGGATTCTCTGACCTCATGGGGCTGGCATTCTATTGCAAAAATGAGCAATAAATAAATATAATACAGTGTCTTCAAACTGCCAGAGCAATCACTGAGCAGTGTGAGGAGAGGAAGACTGGGTACATGTTTGAGCAAAGTCCGAATCGTGCACTGGGGTTGACTACAGAGTGAAGGGAGGAGAGCTCCTGAGAATGAGTTTGGTAGCAGGGAACTCGGCAGATGTCCTTTTTGGCACATCTCTCTCTTCACAGTCCTGCAGATTTAATCCCTCATCAATTCCTCTTCTCTCTTCACCACCTTAGTCCGAGCCACCATGATCTCCCGCTACGATTCTACAAAAGCTTCCAGTATGTTCTCCAAGCTGTAGTTCACATGATGGTTGCACAATGTACACCTGGTCGTGGTCCTTCCTGTGTCTCAGGTTAGACAGCAGCGTCCCCCCGAGACCCACAGGCTCAGCACAGTGTGGCTGCCCAACCCTCCTCTGCGGGCACATCCGTCCTCCCATCCTCTCCTCACCCACCTAGGTCTGGGCTTCTTGCACACACAGGGCACTTGCATATGCCTGATACCGTCCCCAGATCACCTTTTCCTCTATAACTCTCCTACTCACGTTTTCTGATTTCAGCTTCTTTCAAGAAATCTTCCTCCAAATCCAACCTGGATAACTCCTTTTGTTATTGCCTGCTTAGAACCATGTGTTCCTTTTGCATCCAACGCATGTATACATTCTTTGTTATGGTTATTCAATTCCATAAGAGGGGGGATCGCATCTGTTTTTAATCACCATGGTAACCAGCATGTAACACAATGCTAGCATAAAGTAGGTCACCCATTCACGTATATTGGATGACTGAATGAATGAGTGAGAGAATGAATGAATGAATGAACAGCAGCTGTTTCTAAGGGAAGGAAAGCACACGACCTCTCTCCTTATGGCGAGACAGAACAAGCCTAGGGACCTGGAAATGACAAGTATTATGAGTAAATGAACTTTAAGCCCCAACCCAGAGCCAAGATGGCAGTTACCCACAAGCCCAGACTGCACAGAGAGGAAAGGGGCATTCTTAGGAGAGCAATTCAGGCTGGCACTAACAGCCAACTTCATTTAAAGGCATAGCACTTTAATTATCATGGCATTCCAAAGGGCTGTTCTGGCTGAGAACTAATTGCTGGCAAGGCTGTGGGTGAGGTCGGTGTGTACCCAGGCAAGATACGAGGAGACAGTGAGACTTTGAATTAGTATGCTGGATACATCCGAAACAAATTCATTGTGTTAATAGAAATGCCTAAGTATATTAGACATTTTTGGACTTATTATTCATATTAGTTATAATATGGAAATCACATTTTATTTCTAAATTGCAATCAAATGATATTTTCTATTAAAACTTTAATAGCCAGGCAAATTAAGCAATGCTACGGGTTATATATTAGTAATCCAGTTTGGTTATCACTCATATTTTGTTACGCATCATCATGGGAATGAAATAAAACAAGATATTTCCCAAAATGAACTGAATAGACTTTTCTTTGGCGGAAAAGAGAAATTGTTTAAGGGTTGAAATTAGTAATATTATCTTAGTGAGATAAACAAAGACAACTATTGAGAACGAAGCTCCACATTCCTGAAAATAATTCACCTTCTTTCATCACCTTTCTTCACAGAACCAACCAGAAAGGCCCTTAAGAGGTCAATTAATCAAGACTCCCGCGTCAAGACAAAACGGCATCGAATCCTTCCTTAAAGGCTTACACCCCACTAAGAACCAACCTTGATTTATTTCTTTGTCCAAAGTGCAGTAGCTTTCATTTACATGGATTTGTATTCCTCACTGCCTCTTGCACATAGTAGGTGCTCAATAAAATCTTGAAATGTTAACTTAGTTGGTAAATCAACCACAAGTTAACTACTCAAATACCTCTATCGACTTTATATAAACATATAAAGCACCCAAAACAATGTTTAGCACATAGAAAGTACCTGAAAATACAAGGCTTTTTTTCCAAATAGGCACAGTTCAAGATAGCTGTCACTTCCCTGACCCATCTAAAACTAATGACATTGCTAATGGGCAGCTCTCAGTGTTTACATGTGCCCAGCTCATCCTTATTTTGTCACGTTATTATCTGTAACAATTGCAGAAATGAGAGCTAGTATTTGCCCCATTTTACAGCTGAGAAAAATGAGTCACTGAAAGGGAAATAACTTGTCCAAGAGAACAGAGTTTCTAACAGCAGAGCCAGACTTTGAACCCAGCAATCTGATGCCCCCGCTGTGTCCAACCCCTGGATGACAGTGCCTCTCTCACACACAAGAATGTGCTCCCCTTGCCTGGAACCCAGAGCCAGGGCTCTCTCAGACTCAGGGAAAGTGGCAGTTTTGCTTCAGGTTCCCCTTGTTCAACCTCCTCAATTGCCTTAGAAGCTGCAGAAGAAAACCCCTTAGGGGTTCTCTTCTTGTCCCTACAGGCAGAACTTTCTTACTTACCAGCGTGGCCCAGGGGTACACACGTGGTCACAATTAGAGAAGGTATCAGGTATTACCTGGAGCTTTCTTGTCCTGTAGGGATCCAGTAATACGTGGCCCAGACTTTCCCAAGTCTGAGTCCAAAGTCAAATTTCCATGGTGTTTTCCTGATCTCTAGCTCCAGTGTCCATCCAGGCCAAGTGTTACAGTGAGCAGTGAGCAGTGTCTCCAGCTGCTCAGATTCATGTCCACCCAGGACCCCAGGAGGTGGCCTTATTTGGGAACAGTGTCTCTGCAGATGTCATCAAGGGAAGATGAGGCCATGCAGGCTGGGAGGCGGGGCTAAACCCAATGGCTGGTGTCTCTGCGGAAGAAAGAGCTGGAGACACACAGGGAAGGTGTCCGCGTGACATGGAGGCTTGGAGGGAAGCAGCAGCAAGTCATCGGGAACCCAAGGGCTGCTGGAAACCGCCAGAAGCTGGAGCCTTCAGGCTGGGGCCTGTGGACCCCTTGACGATGGACATCTAGCCTCTTGAACGGTGAGAAAATCGATGTCTACTGCTTTCAGCACCAGCACGTGGTACTTCGCTACAGCGGCCCTAGAAGCAAATCCTGTTTTTGACCCCTGCTCCACAAGCGGACCGCTCAGTTTCCGCGGCGGGCACCAAGCAGCGTCTCTGTGATGTCAGAACCCAGATGAAACTTAGTGGGGTTCCTGGGCCAGACCAGACCCCGAACTTCTGACACCAGATCTTAAAGCTCAGAAAGTGAGAGTAAGCATTGAGAGACTTAGAGCAATTTGACAGAGCAATTTAAGTTTTGCTGATTTTCGTCATAAATTGGAACTTATTATGCTATGCATCTATTTTTATTTCATTTTACTTGTCATTTGTGTGGCATTTTACAAAAGTATCCACCCTGACATGGACAGGTCCCTCCGCACCCAGAGTTTGAGGACTTTCGTGGGAGCCCAGGGTCGTCCCCCCACTCCCGGCCCCTCCCACCCCCCCACCCCCGGAAACAGGCTCCCCTCTCCTTCAAAGGCAGCCAGCATCATTAAGAGCACTTTCGGCCTTTTCCTTCGTAATGACACTCACTGTTTCCTGGCCGTGGTCCCATCCACTCTCTGAAAACTGTCGCCCGAGTCCCAGGGACATCTCTGGCCGCCACTCAAGGTTGGTTTTCTGCTTGCCTGGCCCATCCTCCCTCATTTCCTGAGACCCCCTCCGTGCCCTCTGGCGGTGCTCACGTCACAGCCCTTAGGCCAGGCTGCTCCCAGGTGCTGCGTCTTACAAAAATCTTGGTTGCTGGCTCTTGCAGGCGTTGCTCATTCTTCACGTCTCCGCTGCCCTTGGCCCCTCTAGGAGTCAAGATGAGACCCTGGGGCCAGACGGGCACAGCCTGAGGACGAGGCATTGTGCAGACTCGCCCCTCTGGCAAACTGGGCCCACAGCACGTTCTCCCTCAGAAGGGCTCCACACAGGTGGGCTGGGCCAGACTCCGCCCCTCACCGCCCAGGGCCTCCAGGGCCTAGGCTCACACCGGGGTCCCGCCAGCACTGAGTTGTAGGGCCAACAACCCAAATGCTGATGTACTCACTGCGCGTTCCATGTGCCAGCCGATGCTCAAGCACCGGACCATCTTAGCTCTAATCCCGACAACATCCCAGTGGGGTCGACGCTCCTGCTACCCACTTGCCAGATGAGAAAATAGGTACAGAGGTACAGAGTGCTGCAGTAATTTGCCCAAGGTTATCAGTCAGCAAGGGGCAGCACTGTGATTCAGACATGTCCTGCCTCTTGGTTCTCATCAGCTGCCAGGCAGAGCATGTGCTTGTAATGGGGCATATCCTGCAAGGCCTTGTGGAGGTCACACACCAGTTAGCAAAGGTCCCAGGTCCCTGTTGTAGGGAGCTCCTTCCTCTTTCCTTCCTCCTCCTCCTCCTCCTCCTTCCCCCCCACTCTCTCTCTCTGTCTCTCTCTCTCTCTGTCTCTCTCTCTGTCTCTCTCTCTCTGTCTCTCTCTCTCTGTCTCTCTCTCTCTCTGTCTCTCTCTCTCTGTCTCTCTCTCTCTCTGTCTCTCTCTCTCT
>RJWH01008234.1:0-32386 GCA_004363575.1 Solenodon paradoxus
CTTTGCCTTCTGGGATACCCAGTTTTCTAATGTTGCCTTTCCTGATGTTGTCTGATAGATCTCTCCTCACTTTTTTGACATTTAAATTCTCTTTCTTCTTCTTCTTGCCTCCTTTCTTATTACTATCATCTATATCATTAATCTTTTCCTCCATTTGGGTTATTCTGGTTTTGTAGCTTTCTGTATAATTCTTAGTTTCGTGAATTATTTCTTTTAATTTCTGTGTTCCTGTTAGTTATTTCTGTAGAGCTTCAATCTCAGCCTTTTGGTGCTTAATTATTTTTTAAGTTCTTTGTTTTGTTTATCTGAATTTTCTTTTAATTATCAGAATTATCTTTATGATTTCAGGCTTCGATTATTTATGTTAGAAAATGTCATTCTTCTGTATCTTCAAAGTTAATTTCTGGTGAGTTGTCGTTTTGCTGTGATTCCATTTCCTGGTGTTTCAGGGTATTTTGGATTTTTTATTCCCCCATGATGTGGGATCTTGTTGATTGGCTAGTTTTTGTTTGTATGTTTTAATTTCTACCAGGGGGCACTCTATTTTTCCTTTATTTGAGATTTTTTACCCTTATAGATTTCCATAGTGCACCTTGCTCTGTCAGGTGTAAAAATGGCTTCTAGGTGGGTTGGCTGTGGTTGGGGGTGTAGTTGTCTTCTGTGAGCCTGTAATTTTGCTGACTGATTGGGGTAAGGTATACATGTTTTGTTGGTAGAACTCTACTGGCTTAGGGTATGTACTTCAATCTGTTGTCTGCATTTTTGTCCTTTGTATTCACCCAATCATCAGGATCAACTCCTTTCCGTGGGATGTCTTTCCAGGGTCTTAGATACCGGATCCTAATTCCCAGGGGGCCTAAGCTCGCCGGTATGTAGTGGAAGGTATGCAGAAACTGTATGCTCCTATTCCTTTTGTCTCCAATTTTCTCCTTCAGGCCTTTTTCTAGCCAAGAATTGCCAACGTTCACGAAGACCCCTCTCCTGCACAGTTTACTCAGTTTTGTGGCTCCCCACTTTGTCTGAATTTACACTGTTAGAGGTTAGGGAGACTGCCCGTTCTCATTCTATAGGAGAAGAGTGAGGCAGCAATAGGATTGCTGCTCCTCTAACTACTAGTGTGTGAAAACAAAGGGTGTATACTTTTACTGTTGCCATGTTCCCATTTCTGGGGATTCTTGTTAGTCAAGAGTTTCCAGTAACATTCTCCATGGTCCCTCCCCTGCAGGGTTTGACTCAGACTTGGGTCTCCCTGCTCTGTTGGAATTCACATTGCTAGAGGCTAGGAAGACTGCCTATGCTGTTTCCACAGAAGTAGAGTGAGGTAGAAAAGGAATCATTGCCACTTCTAATCCCTGGTGTAGGAAGACAAAGGCAGCATACTTTTACTGGGCTCTTGTCTGTGGTTCCCCTTTGTTAACCAAGAGTTGCAGCAGTATTGCTCTGTTTGACTCAGGCTTTCAGTTCCCTCCACTGTCTGAGTTTATACCACTAGAGATCAGCAGGACTTCCCCTGCAGTCTGCATCAGAAGAAGAGAGGCTCAGTAGCAGAATCCTACTATCTCAAAGTCCAGGTGGGTTCTGGAGCTCACCATGACTATGTTTCACTCTTTAGAAGATCAGCTCAGTCCACATGGCTCCAGCTGGGTTCTGATAGGGGAAGGCATATTACTTCACGAAACTCTCCTTTCTGGGGTTCCCCTTTGCTGCTGTATTCTGCATTGAATCCCCACACCTCTCAGTCAGCTGTAGAGCTCGCTATTAGTCTTAATCTGTTCTCCAAGTTCTGGCCAATGCTGAAGCAAGAAAATCCCCTTTTCTGTGTTGGTTCTGAAAAACTGGTGGTTTTTTTCTGTGTGGCATCTCGGTGCCCACTCCCCATAGATGTCATATTTGAATCCCTTTTACCAATTTAATTCTAAGAGAGATGCTTATAGCAATAAATATCTATCACATGAAATAAGAGAATATGTCAGGTTCATGGCAATATAAGTCAGCAACAACATTTCACTCTTTAAACTATATTTTTGTAGCAGTAATAACTCAACAGGGGATTCTCTGCAATGTGACTTCTCTAAGGACAAGACTATCAATAAATTACAGTATCCACAACAGCAAATAATTAGACTGTTCAAAAATGCAAAATTAGCAGAACAGCAATCATGGTATTTTCTGTGAACTACAAACAACCAAGTTCAACCCTTCTCTACTTTCTATTATGATTCCAAAAAATTACCCACCCAAACAAGACTGCACAAACAAAAAAGTGCATACTTATATTTCAGGGCAAAATATAGGGAAATTTTGAGTGACATGAGTGTATATGCCATGTCTAATGTACTAATGTAATATAATTACATTTAGAAACTTCTTTCTAAAATAAGAATTATTATTCATCATTTATAACCACAATCAAAAATTTCCTGTGGAGTAACCACAGGTGATAGAATTTGAATTATATGAAAGTAAAGTGAACTGGGATTCCAAGGACCTAGCAATAAATAATAAAGCATTCAGACACCCTTATGTCAATTAGAAAAAAGCATTAATTCTCATTGCTTTCATTAATTATATTATTCATTGAATATTTTGTCTCATTTTTGTCTCAAATTTGACCTCATGAAGCATGATTCAACTATCTTAGGAATGAAACTGTATTTCACCAATAATTACTTAATACTTTGCCAAACACAATTTATAAATTTTAAAGTTTATGTGGATTTAATCTATCTTATTCAGGAGATAAATTCAGGAGAGAACAATCCCAGATTCAGATTCACTACCATTTTAAAGATGGTCCTGTAGCAAAGATCACAAAAATAATTGTGAGAACATTATATTGTGGTACTTATTAAGTATTTGATGAAAGGAGTAACACTAGGGTATCTAATAGGATGACATGTAATTTTATTTACTGCTTTCTTTATAAAGTAGGAAAACATGTTCTTCAAAATCCAATGCAATGGTTTCAGAAGTATATTCCAATTAACTCTGTATGTACCTATATCAGGGTAATGGTTATGCAATAGAAAGTTAAAAAACTATTAGCACATCACTCCAAGTGTTTCACAAGAAAAATTCAGTAATGTATTGTAATATTATGATTACCCTCCACATAACCTATACATCATACACATTGTGGAGTACTTAAGGAAGGGATTGGAGAGATCCCCTTTCCACTCAGGTATGATGGATGACTATGAAACTAAAAATGGATAAGAGCAGAATTTGTAATGAAAGTTCTGATATACATCATAGTAAAAGGAAAATAACTTTATAGGTGTCTGAGCTGAAACTCTACACATTGGCATCATCCCATATGATTATCTCAGTTCTCACATTTGTCTTGCTGTCGAGGGTCTCTAAAGATCCTCTTCTACACACAATCTCCATTGGTACTTACTAGATGATTTTGGCTCATGCTAGGGATTTGGATCTATGTCCTTCTCCTGCCTGGAAAATGATGAGGGCTGAAGCTGTGTCCTCAGGATTTGTACAAAATCAAACTCAGCCATAAATCTCCTTATGCTAATGATAACAATGGGTGAAAACACTAGTATAAAGCCTATCTGTATTGAAACTCTTGATAGATGGAAGTACTTACTAGTTATTACTCTTTTTGTGTCTCAAATGATCATTGCACAGAACTGACAATTAGCACAATTGGTTCATATTCTTTAAATAGCTGTGGATTTTCTAATATGAGCAAATGAAGAAAACAATAGAAGTGCGTATGTTGAGAAGGGTCTGAAACTTCTCTTCCTAGATGGAGACAATTTGTACACTTTTGGAATCATGCTAGAATCTTTCAACTATAAAACTTATTTTCTGTATCAGAATATGGTTTCTAATCAACAAAATTCTGCAGGTATGTGTTTTGTCAACGTAGTTTGCAATGTATCTGCAACACGCTCAATAAATTTTGCTATAGAACTGAAACATAGATAACAATTGCCTGTGATAGGGTATAACTAAGGTCTTTATTTTTGTTTATTACAAGTAGTCAGAGGAATTCAACATGATTTCTACTCCACCACAAGGATGCTTCAATTAAGATAACACCAAATTGTAACCATTCTCTGCCTAAATTCAATAACTATTCCTAGTAGCTTCTAATTTATACTATTCAATAAAAAGTTATCTTAGTTTATTTTTTCTGAGTCCATTCTGTGTTGAGATGATTTCTTTTAGCAAATTTACTTTAGCCCTATTTTCTCTGCATTTTAAAGAAAGTTGTACGTGACTCATGGTCGTTTGCAAACTACGTGGTTCTGATTCAGAGGACTCTTGATGAAAGTATCACAAGAAATAATTTCAACAAAGCATATGTCTTCCAAAGAGTAGTCATCAAAGAAATTTTGGGTGTCAACCATATTTTAGAACAATTGGACCTAACAATATATCCAGAAATTTGCATATGGAAAAGAATACACGTTCTTATCAAGTACACATGGAACATTCTCCAGATAGACCATAAGATAATTCTTCAAAAATCTTGAGCAAAATAAAAAAGTTTAAAATAATACCAAGTATCTTTTCCTAAATGTAATGCTATGAAGATAGATATCATATAGGAAAAGTAGAAAATCAACATATATGTAAATTTGAATAAAGGTCAACAAATAAACACATCCTTTTCAGGATGATAAATAGACCAAAGAAATCAACAGAGAAGTCAAATATATGTTAAAACTGAATATCGAAATCCAGGTACAGTGGATGTTACCAATGTGATTCTAAGAGAGCTGTTTATAGCAATAAATTGCTGCCACATATGTGAGAAAACATATAAGGTTCATGGATAGTATTTTATTTAAAACACTCCCACACTTTACAATACAATTTTATATCATTTATAAATCAGAGGGGAGGGTCCTCTGCAAGATGAGCTCCCTGAGGACAAGAATACACGTTAATTATTGTTTCCAAAACAGCAGACACTCAGACTACTCAAAGATGTCCTTCTAACAGAATAGAAACCATACATTTTCCAAGAATGAAAAACAACCTATTTTGATCCTTCTCTAATTTCTGATATACATCAAAAATAACACACCCAAACATGATAATAAAAATAAAATAGGACATATCAAGTTGAGGTAAAGATAAATTGTGGGTGATAAATGGCTGTAAACTCTAAATCTAGTGTTTGTACATTGGTCTGGTCTTAAGTAAAATGATTTTGGTGAAAAGATTCTTCCTAATTGTTATTTTTAATAATTTATAGGCTTCACAGGATCAAAGTTTTCCACTAGAGCAAACCCAGGTGAGACAAGTTGAAAGAAGCAAGCAGAGCAGTGAATTGGGATTTCAAGGACCTAACAACAAATATTAAAGCAGTCGTACCTCCTCTGTTAATCAGAAAAAATTCTCAGTTTTCTTTTCATATCCATCATCTTAATCATTTAATATTTTGTCTCAATTTGGACTTAATTTTAAGTGACTTGATGAAGTATGATTTGCCTATCCTAGGAATAATACTAACACTTTAGTTGATAATTACTTTGTATTTTACAAAGCATACTTAATTTATAAACTTTAAATGTTTGAAGAATGCATCTATATTATTCAGGAGAAAAAAGTTTCAGCATAGAATACATTCTAGCTTTAGAGTTTAATAATAATTGTGATGATGATACAACAGCAAAGATAAAAAGTTGAGAGCATTATTTTTTGGTTTTTCTTAAATACTTGAAGAGAAAAACACCAACATATCCAATACTGACAGCATCTGGTTTTATCTAGGGCTACTTTCAAGGTTGAAACAGGAAAGGACTTGTATCAAAGACCAATCTTATAGATTTTGTTTATTATTTTGGGCACATCAGTTATACTTTTGATAATTGATTTTATTCAATGATATTTTATTATGACACCATATCATTTTGAGGTTTATACCATAGTTAATCATCACCTATATACAATAACTTAAGTTCGTCACAATTTCAGTTTTTCCTTCAACTTAAAATTAGTCCCCAAACTCCAATCATATTCTATTAAGAAGCTAAAGTATACTTTGTTTCAAAATTCATAGTGAAGTTAGTAAGTGATTTTGCTGATTTGGAAAAAAATATAGAAAAATAAAGAAATTATTAAATAGCTTTTCAAAAATCACAGTTTTTTACCCCAGAAACTCTGTAGCACCTCTAAAGGAAATATGGACATATACACAGGTGACTGGGTATGTCCCAGAAGGCAAAAGGAGCCCAAAATGCATTAAGACGTAAGAATAGAAAACATGTCTTCAATGTAGACTCCTGTGAGGATTTATCTAGTAAAGAAATGAGTTCTACTTTGTTGAAGGCACAATCATTTCCTTTCAGAGTATTAAATTATTTTTGAGTATATAAGGAAATAAAGTATCAAAATGTTAATAATGATTTAGATGAACTACAGATCTACAGGCATAATGATAAGCACACAAACAGCAACAATAATAACACCATCAGCTGAAATCTAATATAAGAAGATAATGACATACAATTAAAATCATGTTTACTCTCCCAGAACATTTGGTCATCTTCAACTTCGGAAACCCACAACATAGATTCAGTCGGAATGTTATGATTTATCATCCAGGGTTCATTGAAGAAAAAGGAATCTGCAAAATTATTTAATCAATATACGTAATAAAAATGAAAACAGTTATTGAAGAATGAAAAACACAAAAGAAAAAAATCTTCTAACAGAGTCATAGTTTTAGGGTAATGATGACATCAAAAAGTTAAGAAGTAAGGGAAAGTTTGAACAATAGAACATTCTAACATCACCGATCATTAGCTGGAAAAAAATAAAACAAAGAAAATTAATGATTATTATCCCAACAAAAGAGCAACAACGCAGTGTTGATTTAGTTAAATTTGGAGCAAAAACATATTCATAACCAGTGTATGTCACCATCTGTAGAGTTTGGATGGACAAGGAAGTGAAAAAAATTAGGAGTTTTGAAAAAAATACAATGAAATTTTAAGGGATAATGCAGATTTTTTTCCTATCTTCTCCATTATAAACTATGATCCCTTTGAGATTCTAGCGATCTAATCATGATTGGGAAAGGACACAAGGCATACTTAGTAGTTTAATGAAAAATGCAACCAAATTAATAGT
The DNA here is from genome assembly GCA_004363575.1 of Solenodon paradoxus. Classification (NCBI taxonomy): domain Eukaryota; kingdom Metazoa; phylum Chordata; class Mammalia; order Eulipotyphla; family Solenodontidae; genus Solenodon; species Solenodon paradoxus. Next base: position 7,105 of record RJWH01008234.1, read on the forward strand.
GTCCACCGATAACCTCACATTTCTTCTGAAGTAGTCATTAGAACATCCATGGCTCTTTTAAAAGTCACTTCATTTGTAAATCCGCTTAAAGATAAATCACTGATGGTGGATCTTAGGTATGATTGTATTTACAGCTCATCGGAATCTTTTGTGATGAGATTAATGGATATGCATTATGATAAGAAAATTTATCATTATATTTGATTGAAGACAGTTTTGATAAATAAGTGGGCCTTGAAAATATTTGAGAAATATGTGCTTATTTAAAGAATTGTGAATTTCAATGCTATTTCTTGATAACAGGTGTTGAATATAGTAGACCCGAAGAGGTAAAAGATTAAATGATACAGTTTTATGGACATACGTAAGATTCCAGAACAGTTCTGAAATTATATTAAAATGTTTCAACATTAACAATTTTCTAACACATAAGCCAAGCTCTTTAAAAGCAATGACTTAGAAAATGTATGTATTGTTTTCCAATGCTAGATGTCTAGTGTTGTGATGTTTAAATGCTCTCTAAAAATAGTTATCCCAAGTATTGAGATTATACTTTTTTGTGAAAGAATTTCTACAAGGTTCTCTTGACATCCCTGTTCCTGACTGTAGATGATGGGGTTCAACATGGTAACAACAACAGAGTAAACAACTCGGGCACAGCACCCCTTGTAGGTGAACATAAGAGTACTGAACTGAGGTACACACCAATTGCTGTTCCATAAAATAAGCAAACAACTAACACGTGAGATCCACAGGTGGAGAATGCTATGTACTTCCCAATTGTTGATGGAATTCTCAAAATTGAGGAAAAAATGTATGCAGTAAAAGCGAAGAATCCCTGAGATGGGAATACCACCACCGATATCAGCCAGAAAATAATTGGATATGTTCTTGGAGAAAGTGTCACCACAGGCAAGTTTGAGGAGCTCTGGAGGATCACAGAAGAAAGTAGGAATTTCTACATGTGTGCAAAGTTTAAGTAGTAGTATCATCAAGCAGTGTAGCTGTGAGTCCAAAAGGCTGATGAACAAAGACACTAGGACCAGCAGGCTACACATGTGGGGGTTCATAATGACTGTGTAGTGTAGGGGGTGACAAATAGCTATGAACATATAAGCCATCACAGTGAGTAGTACACTGTCCCCACAACCAAAAAGATAAAAGAGAGACAACTGAATTAGGCATCCTGAATAAGAGATGATTTTGATATGAGTTTCAAAGTTTAAAATCAATTTGGGGACCGTGGTTGAGGTAAATAGTGTCAGCCAATGACAGGATAGAGAGGAACAAGTACATGGAAGTGTGGAGGTGGTAGTCAGAGCTGACAACCAGGATGATGAGCAAGTTTCCCATGATGGTGACCAGGTACATGGAGATGAACAGGAAGCATATTAATGGCTGTAGTTCTGGATCCTCAGAGAATCCTAGGAGCAGAATTCGAAGTCATCTGTTATATTGTGTACTTTCACATGGCAGAGACACCTACTGGAAAAATAAATGAAAGTGGTTATAAGTAAGCAAGTACCCATTAATGTGTCTATGTATTGGATTCAAGCAATTCATCAATATAATAATCACATTTCAAAGTATTCATTTTCTATAGTCCTTGTGTGTGACATAATATTTCTGTAAGTCCTGTTTCATAGCCTGTGCTCCATCCACTTTTGTTACAGGCATCCATGATGAGTAGACAAGGATATTCAGAGATTTAAAACAATCCAGTCACAATAGTGCATCTGTCCTCTACCTGAAGCAAGCAGTCATATGAAAATATGTAGTCTCTCCAAAGAATTATTTTTCAAATTAAAGCTGTATAAAGCATTTTCAAATAACCCATAACAACTTTTTAACAAATTTGTGACTCCATTTATTTGGGTAATATTTTCTGTTGACAGTTTTTTAGCTCTATCACTCTTCACCTACTGCCCAGCATCTAAGCTAGATGCTAAGAAAAGAACTATTTCCAATTATAAATACTTATTTCATAGCATGTATATATAAGATGATGACTATAGCTAATAATATTTTGCTTTATGTTTGAAAGTTGCTAAAAGAGCAGATCTACAAAGCTCACATCACTGTGAAAAATAGTTTAACTATGCCTGGTGCTGAATATAAGCTAGACTCATTTGGTAATTATTTTGGAAAGCATTAAAATATCAAAGCATTTTGCTAACATAAGAAAATAATATAGGTCTCTACTATTTTAATTTAATAAAATAAAAATATGGATCCTGCCTCTGTTGGTGATAGCAAGAGAAAACACACATATTCGAGAACTCTTATTCTGAGTACACACCATAATCTCAAAAAATCCAACATCAATACCCTCGTGACACAGGAGTTTAAAACTTATGCAGTACACATGCATCCCAAGGTCCCCAGTTCAAGACCCAGGGCTCAGGAAAACAACCGAAAGGCACAACTGAATAAAATAAATCATTTATTCCTCCTCTCTCTGATTACCAGTCTAACACCTTTTGACAAGCTTATAATGAGAGTGGTTAAGTAAGGAAGTAACCTTTAGTGTAGTGTGCAATCTTAATGGAATGCAACAATTAATCAATACTGTAACCACACATGAGTATTTTGCACATTTTTCTATAATTCTTGATTGTGACAAACACATTTTTCCTAGAAGTATTTCACATTGTCATTGTCCCACACATCTGTGGTTATACATATACTCTTTGGTTAGACAAGTGTATTTAGAGATTTTAAAAATTTAATCACAAATAAAATATTTGTCCTTCGACTAAAGGAAACAAGCATACAAAAATAAGATATAATCTTCTGCAGGATTTTTTAAATCAAAGAAGTAAACAGCAATTTGTTTTATCTAAAGGCAAATCAATGACCGTGGTTGGGATCATTATTAAACAAATAATAAGAACTTTGTAACAATGTGTGTGACTCCACTGTTCTGTGTCATGTGTGTTGTTAATAGTTTTTAAGGTCTACCGACCACCCTTCAACTACTGCCCAGCATTTGGGATTTATCCTAAGAAAATCTCATTCTCCAATTATTAAAAAAATTCATGGAATGTGAATGTAAAATGTTGAGTATGTAGTTAATAAATATCTATAATGTGTTTGAAAGTTGCTAAAAGTGAAAATTTGCAAAGTTCACATTAATACCAAAAATATTTTTAACTTTGCATGACGCTGAATAAAATGTAGATTTATTTGGTGATCATTTTGAAAAGCATTAAATACCTATTATGCTGTCATATGCAGATAATATAATTATCTAGGTATATACTTTTTAATTTAATAAAGCAAGAAAGTGTGGATCCTGACTCCACTGGTGATAGCAAGAGCAAATTCACACATTTGGGACACTCAACAGAATATATATGATGTTCGCAATGTGAAATGTATACAGTCATTTTCATTACCTTCTGTGTCACTTTAGCAGTTTTGAAAGATTGGTTTGTTCAGCCAAGACTGTTTTATATCCAATCTTAATTTTAGCTGAGGTTTTTCTATTTATGCAAAGTCCAATGAAGTCTGAAACCGTAATGACCAACATCTGGTCTGGCTTTTATTCTTCTTCCTCATCCGTGGCTCCAGTGCTGTGTAACAATATAAACATTTTATTCACTACGCTATATTAATTTTACAATATTGACATTTCATCTCACTCTGTATAAGCATGACAGCCACCACCACAATAATCCTATTGTTCTTTACCACAAATGTACTCCCTATTTCCTTTCCTCTCACTCTCCCAAACCCTTTGACAACCACGGTCTGTGTCCTCTTATTTTGTTGGGATTTTTAAGTTCATTTATTTCATTTAATTATATTACACGTGAGACAAACCATCTGTATTTATCTTCTTTCTAACTTATTTGACTTAGCATTATCCACTCTAGTTCCTACCAGAATTCTACAACTGGCACAATTTCATCTTGTTTAACGGTTGCATAAAATTTAATTGTGTCTATAAACCAAATCTTCTTTACCCATTCATCTGTTGATGGACATTTAGGTTGTTTCCATGTCTTGGATATTGGGAATGGTGCTGCTATGAAAATAGGAGTGCAGATTGCTTTTCTTCTTAGATTTTGTATCCTCTGGGTCTATGTTCAAGAATGGGATTGGTGGAGGAATGATAAATCCATCTTTGTTTTTGAGGAATCTATATACTGTTTTCCAAAAGAGTTGCCTAAACATGCATTCACACCAGCAGTGTAACACTATACCATTTGAACAAATTCCTAACACCAAATTTTCTATGAATTATGCATAGCTGTGTTGCATTTGTTGGGCCTTGCCAAGTTGCCTTCTAAAAATAAGTGACCTGGTCTATAAGTTTCAAAAAATACTTGGTTCTTAGGGACAAGTGCATAGGATTGGGACTTTGCTAATATGGTCCAAGTCTGAGTCTCTTAAAAATATGCACACTTTAAAGATGAGATTTATGATTGACCCTCGTCCAATTGGGTGTTCTTTTTAAGCATTTGAGTCCTATGGTTATTCTGGGAATAATGTGCTGTGGTGTGGAAATATAGTTCCCTTTGGTAGATCCTCATAACAGAATGCTCATTAGAGGAGAGAGTGGAAGTGATAGGACTAATGGGAAGTAGGAATGGATACTGTGTCATAGTGATGTCTATATTCCTAATAAAATAACAAGATCTTATATATCTTTTCTGCTAATATTGTCTATTCCTTTGCCACAATATTATTCCAGATCCACAGGATTATTCTAAAATAAACAAGGTGCATCTAGGACACAGAGAAAGTGCTAATTGTAGTTTATCTAACACATTATGCATAGCCAATATAAAAATCCATTATTATGAGATAAGTTCCTAACACTGAAGATACTGACTTGAGACTCACTCCAGAAACAAAGTTATAAATATTAACATGTTAGAGAGATGCTGCCTTGAAGACTATACAGTGACAAAATAATAAATCTATGATTAATGAAATGGAAAACGAACACAGTCGTAAGTGAGGAAACAACAAAATAAAATGCATTTTACTAAATTCACTAACAGAATCCATAGTAGGAAAACTAGAAGATTCAACATAAAAGTACAGGACAATCATATATGCCTCACCTTCATCACAGGAACTATTATCTTGCATGTGTTCTGCTTTGCAACAGCACACAGTGTTCTCAAAAGTCTCATAGTGGGTATTGAACACTCTGAGTCAGTGAGTAATAATTTACAAATTAACCAAATCTTTGGCAATTGATGTCTTCCCAGTTGTTCATTACCTTTGCATCTTAACTTTTACACAGGACAATTCATTGATGGTATTACTGATACAGATGCTTATTTTTTTTATCCCAGACTTACCAATTGTGTTTCACACCGGCTGAGTATCAGTAAATTTGACTCAATATTGACACTATATGCCTGGAGTTTCAGATATCACCCATCAGGGGCATGCTCACAACCCATGCAAATGACCACAGCAAATATTAGCTACCATGTTTTCTACATCTTCACTTCTACTTCCCTAGAGAGGGGAGACTTCACTTCTACTTCATTACAGGGGTATATTTAAATTAATTTTTCACTCTTGGAAGAACTAATGAGAGATGACCACGTTTCATTCTTTGTTTGTCTTAAATAGCAACCAAAAAAGATCAAAGCACAGGGACAATGGCTACAGTTTGTGAAAACATATTGACTACACTGTGTTCTTCTGATGAGCAAAAATAAACAAAATTTAATGAAGAGTTTTAAAACTAAAATTTTGTTTTATTTGTATTCACTATGCCAACAATGTGCTTTATGAACTGAGAAATAGTAAAGAGTGATAATCAGTTTTTTCCCTCTGTGAACTCATCCTGAAGTGATTAAAGAGATAAATAATACTTTAGGTGATAGGGCATGAGTACACATGTCTGATGAAGAGGTTTGTTGTCTAGATAAAAAACGTACCGGGATACATATTTGTCATCTAAAAATAATAAGTACTACGACCTCTCAAACTATGAAGTGTTGATTATCACCCACCTATGTCATGGTAATCTTTATGTAGCTGAAATTAAAAAGCTACATATCACACCTCTCAAAACCTGTCATGAATAAAGCTTCTGCAAGTTTTCTTAATATTATAAATTACTGTTCTCATATTCATAGCCATCAAATCATGTACATGGAATGTCAAAGGAAGTGTTTGAATTCGATTTTTTGGCCAAATATTGTTATAAATATGAATAGCTAATAATTGTGGAGGACAGCGGAATCAAATTTTAATGATAGTTCTGAAATTTACAATTAAAAAACTTAGATTTCTGAGCTAAAATTCTGAATATTGTTGTGCTTTCATACTGTTACTACCTTTGTCTTGATATTGAGTGTCTCTAAAGATCCCCCTCTATCCATCATCTCCCTGGGTATTCACTGGGCTGTGCTCTGCTGACTCATGCTTGGACTTTGGACCCAAGTCCCTCGCCTACCTGGTGAGTGGTATGGAATGAGGCTGTGTCCTCAGAACTGGTGCGAAGTCAAACTCAGGCATGAATCCCCTTATGCAAATAACGATGATGATCAGAGAAGACACTAGTATAAAGCTTGACTGTACTGAAACCTTGCACAGTGGGAAATACTTACTAATTATTACTCCTTTTGGGATTTAAGGGATCAATGCACAGAACTGATAATTAATGCAATTCATCTAATGCAATTCATCTAACTTACACCAATCTATGTGGAATTACATAAAGTGATGAGGAAAATGAGAAAACTGCACGTATTTAGACTAGTCTGAGCCCTTTATTTTCTCAAGAGGTCATTTGAACACTGCTGCTAAAGATTATTATCAAAGATCTGAAAACAAAATGCAAAATTTTCTTATTTTAATTGAGTCAATTAAATTGACTCATTTTCATTCCATATCTTATCTACAAATCCACTGTGACAAGTACATACATTAGGAAGAAGTGGCTTCCATTAAATAATCTCAATATATTTCCACTTTATCAGCAAATATTTGTAACCAGGAGAAACTGCTTTCAAGAACTTGAATATTTTGCTCATTGAAAATACTTCTGACAACCCAAGTTCTAATATTTTAGCTTCATCTATATATGTTTATATATTAGAAAATATATGCACTTATACACCTGTTTTTACCAGATGCTTTTCTCAAAGAAACCAAATTATCATGTGAATTGCACTCAAGCTGTCAGCCAGGGCTAGAAGCTTGGGAAGTCAGATTGAGAAAATTCTTTGAAGCGTCCTCCTGTAGCTCTTTGAAAGATGCAATTCTTTTTGGACATAGGTCACAGGATGTCTTCAGGGTTTTCCCACAAGTTTTTCTCATGGGATAGCTCGCCCATGGTGGTGCTTCACTGAATAAGAATAGAGCTGACAGAGGTACAACACTGAGGAAGACGACAGTACTACAAGTTTCTGGCTAGTTGCAGAATTGACATCACTTCACTTTTATAATTCAGAGTTGGTTGGACACAAATAAGGAGACTCAAACACAATCACAGAGGATAGGTCTCTACAAAGATATGATTAAAAATGAATAAGCTCAGTGGGAAAATACTGGAAACTCCACATGTGGTTCAATTTCTATCAGATATCTAATAACTGCCTGAATTGGATAAGCAGTTTGCCTGATTGTTTCTCATGTTCGCTTATAGGTAAACATTTCTAAAGGTTCTCAGCTAAATTTCACTACAAAACATTAGGAATATGAGTAGAAATTTATTCTGATATAGTATTTCTATTTTTAAAGGAAAATCTCAGACAGTAATGAAGACAAGCAGAGACAGGCAGGGAGAGAGAAGAGGAAGTATTTTTATTCATTTTATTTAGTTTTTAATTTTGGTTATTCCCCAGGGCCTGGGATGTGAGCAATCCAGGACTGTATGATGTACGTGGAATGCTCCCAACTGCTACTCCATTAGGGAACACAGCCTCATTGCTGACTTTGAATGTGTAGTCGAAAGAAGACAATGTGATTTATCCTACACCACAAGCATTCCTCTTTGACATCAAAAAATGCTAAAGCTACCATGTGTCTAAATTCAGTAAATGAAGAAGGAAGAACTTCTCTTGCTCCAAAATTCATTTGCATTCATTTATTTTGTGTCACAGACATATATTTAAAACTTTTGTATGGTTAAGTGAGAACTGGAATGTGTTGATGAACTCAATGTATCACACACAAATGTTGAGTCACAAGGATGCACATTTAAATCTGTATGATTTTATGATGTAATATTGCATCAGTCAAACTAATTATTAAAATGAATAGATGTTCTATTTGCCTAGCTGTTTTCCTAATTTTAGAGTGATTTGTTTGAGATTGAGGTTCATTGTAACCTTCCCACATTCTACCTATAGAATCCTCCTTACTTAGAGGAATGCTGATGAAAATGACTCATGTGGGTACTAGAGTGGCCTTGGAAAGAGAGGTGTGAGCCAGAGAATGAAAGACTGTGACACAAGTTCTCTGATCTCCAAGAAACTGGATCACTTGACTAGACTGGAAGAGAACCAGGGGTGTGCCTGCCCTACTAACTGAATTTGCCAGTTGGACAGTCCTGAGTACTTTGCTTCCTGTAAACCCAGATCATAAGACCCACTTGGAAGAGTTTCTAAATTGCATCCACTCAGCTTGCCTGCCCAACTTTGCTGTACCCACTAGGCTCCTGCAACCCCAGGCATTGGTTCCCCACACTACAAATCATTGGACTCACCTGAAAGACACACAGACCTTGAACCATTCACTACACTCAACAGGCTCCAGTGACCCCAGGCCTTGTTCTCTGAAACCTGGATCATCAGATCCTTCTATAAGAGTCCTTTATTATGCCTTCGTCTCTGCTATGTTTTACAGAAGCATAGCCTCCATGCCTCTGCTCCCTAGGATCTTGCATCACCAGAACCACCTACATTGCCCCAGAACAAGTTCCTGTCCAACAGATCTCAGTTCAAAGACAGTATATGCTAGGCTTCAGATCTATAAACCAATAGGTCCAAATACCAGGGTTGAAATCAGTGCTCACTATGCCTCCAGACTTATGGATGATTGACCCCAGCCTGCCCAGCCAATACCCCAGAACAAGTCGCCCATAATTCTTGGGGATCTGAGAACATATAGTGTCTCAACCAAGACACAGACCCATTTATCCTAAAATACCTAAATGGTCTACATGAAAGCTGTAGCTCTGGACTTCATTTGGGTTGCCTATGAAACTCCTTGTGCTGCAAAGGGGCAAAGTCTTAACAAGTGCCTCCTGAAAAGCATCAGTGGCCAACCATAAAAGGGCATTGAGAGCAGAATCACTCACAACCCAACTTAAATCAGGAGCTGGCACCTGTCACATAATCATATAGGTAGGAAGAAGTCTAAAATAAAGGAATAAGAAAGTCATAGTTCTAAACCGAAGGTAAAAAAGCCATGCCAAAATCTAAGCAACCCACAATAAAACTCAAATGGATCAAAAAGAGGAAGATGCTATGAGCTCAACAGAGAAGAACACCATTGACATGGATTTGGAAATTCTAAAAGATAAAGAACTCCAAATCAAAGTTGTTAAAATGTTGAATGAGATGCAGGAAGCACACACAAATACCCAAGGACAATTGAAAGACTTCAGAAAACGTGAAGATCAAAGTTATTATTTCACCAAGGAGATGCTGTCATAAAGAAAGTCCTGGGAGAAATGCTAGAGATGAAAGATAAAGTCAATAAATTGCAATTAACATGGAAAACACCATAAACAAATTAAATCATGCAGGGAGTAAATGTCAGGTATTGAAGATAACAGTGGTGACCCTAATGGAAGAGGAGGGGAAAACAAGATTGATGAACAATGAAACCATTTGATAAGTATAAGACACTATGAGAACAACCCTAAGGATAATGGAAGGGGGCAAAAGGAGAAGTAAGCTTATTTAAAGAAGTTATAGCAGACAATTTCCTACATTCTTCGAATCAACAGAGTAACAAGCCATTTTACCAAAAGTAATACACAGTATTAATGCAACTCTCATAAAAATTCCAGGGCCATTCTTCAAGTAAATGGAGCAAACTATACCAAAGTTTGTATGGAATTACAAAAGACCTTGAATACAGAAAAAGCTGTGTTAAGAGAAAAAAGAACAGTGGAGGAATCATATTCCTTTGTCTCAAACTATATTACAGAGTGACCATCATCAAAACAGTTTGATACTGCAACAAAATAGACACACTGATAAGTGGAATCATATTAAGAGCCCAAGAATAAAATCCCATTTATATGGGTAATTTATCTATGAAAAATGTGCCACAAGCATACACTGGAGTAAGGAAAAGTCTACTTAACAAATGGTGGTGGGAAAACTGGAAAGTAACATGTAAAATATAATGAAATATACTTACTCATTATCACCAGTAAAAGAGAACAACAAAAATAAAAGAGAAGAAATGAAACAACACGTCAAAGAAGTGAAGAACACAATAGTTGAACTAAGGAACTCAATAGAGGGGCTCAATAATGGGACGGATGAATCTTCCAATAGAGTCAGTGATCTGGAAGATAGGATAGAGGAACTCAAAATAAGCAAACCAGCAAAAGAGATAAAAATATGCAAACAAATTAACAGAATTAGAGACCTTTGGTATAACACCAAAAGGAACAGCATTCACGTCACTGGAGACCCAGAATATGATATTAAAAATGGGTACAAATCATATTTCAAAAAAATTATAGATGAGAACTTTGCCAAACTGAAGAATGAAGCAAGTCTCCAGGTCAGGAAGCTTAAAGAATTCCTAATAAAAGAAATCCAAAGAGAAATCACGTAGACGCTAACCAATAAATGTCAAAAATAAAAGATAAAGAATCTTAAAACCAGTTAGAGAAAAATATGTCAGATGCAGAACAACCTGCATAATATTTTCAGCGTATAACTCAACTGAAACTCTACAGGCCAGAAGGGAACAGTATGGTATATTCCAAGTATTAAGAGAAAAGGACTTTCACCCTAGGATACTATGCCCAGAGATATTGTCATTCATAACTGAATTCATAACTGAAGGAATGATTAAGAGCTTTTCTAATAAGTAAAAGTTAAAGTGATTCATCACAACACCAGCTTTAAAAATATTGAAGGATGCTCTATAAAGCATAAAGAAATACCACATAAAAAGAGTAAGAGAGCAAATATAAAAAGTGGGGAGGAAAAGAAGAGAACTAAAATGTGGATACTTTGAATGAATGGAAGACTATATGCTTTCAAATAAAAATAGGAAGCAAACATAGAACTGTTAACACTAACAACAGGGAAACAGTTGCTTTAAGTGACCATGTGGAACTAATTGTTTTAATAGATACATAACAAATACTTCATCCCAAAACTGCAGATTCACTTTCTTGTTAAGCACACGTGGAACATTTTCAAGGCTACATCATATACTGGCACACAAAACATCTTTCAACAAATTTACAAAGATTGAAATCATAACAAGCATCTTCTCTGATCACAATGAATCAACCACAAAAAGAAATCTGAACACAGCAAATTATTTGGAAAGTAAGTAATCTGCTCCTAAGTGACTCTTGGGTAAAAGAGTAAATAGAGACAGAGGAGAATGAAGTCATGAACTACCAGAATCTATGGGATACAGCAAAAGCAGAACTAAGAGGAAAATTCATCATAATCAACACACACTTTAAGAAATAAGAAAAATAACAAATGAATAGATTAACTCTACAATTAAAACAACTAGAGAAAGAGCAATTAAAGTAAAAAATCAGCAGAAGAAAGGAAATAATCAAAATCTGAGCAGAAATGGAAAACAGAAGACAATCCAGAAGGTCAATGAAGCAAAAGTTAGTTCTTTAAAAACTAAACAAAATTGACCAATCATTGCCCAGACTCACAAAGGGAGAAAATTTTCATAACTAGAATCATAATCAAAGGGGATATGTTAAAACAGATACTACAGAAATTCAAAATGTCATAAGGGACAGCTATGAACATCTTTACACCAACAAAATGGACAACCTTGAGGAAATGAGTAGGTTTTTAGAAAAATATAGTCTACCAGAATGAACCCAGAAGACCTGAGAAACATGAACAAAACAATCACAAGCAAAGAAATTGAAGAGGTAATCTAAAGTCTCCACAAAAATAAAAGCCCAGGACCAGATTGGGTCTCTAAAGTGGTCAACCAAACCTTCAGAGTATATTTAATAAGTATTCTTCTCAAATTCTTCCAAATACTGAAGAAAACTGAACTTTTCCAAACACTTTTTATGAGGCTAACATGACACTGATACCAAAAGGTGATAGAGACATCAGAAAGAATATTACAGATCAATATATCTAATGATCATAGATGCAAAAATTCTCAACAAAATATTAACAAGCATAACAGAACAATGTATCAAAAATATCACCCATCATAAACAAGTGGGATTTATCCCAGGAATGTAAGGATGTTTCAACATAGGTAAACTCATTAATATAAACCAAATCAACAAAAGCAAAGATAAAACCACATTATCAAATCAATAGATACAGAGAAGCTTTTGATAAAATCCAAATTGTTTATGATAAAAAAATCTCCATAAAATGGGAATAGAAGGTACATACTTCAAAATAATGAAGGCCATATATGAAAAGCCCACAACCAACATCATAGTCAATGGCAAAAAATTAAAACCATTTCTGAGGTCAGGAATGAAGCAAGATTCTTCACTCTCTCCATTACTATTTAACATTGTACTTGAGGTCTTAGCTAGAGCAATTAGGCAAGGGAAGGATATCTAAATTGGAAAAGAGGAAGCAAAATTCTCATTATTTGCAGGTGACATGATTATATATATATATAAAAGTGTCAAAAATTTCTTGATCTTACCAATAAATACAGTAAAGTGACAGGTTAAAAATTAATGCATAAAAATCTGTTATATTTTTATGCACAAACAACAGATTAGAAAAAAGTGACATCATGAAAATCACACCATTAAAAAGATAAGTTAAAAGGAAAGTTACCTGTGCATATAACTAGCAAAGGAAGTAAAAGACTTGTACAAGTAAAATTGTAAGTCCTTCTTTAAAGAAATAGAGGAGGACACAAAGAAGTGCAAAGGCACCCCTGCTCATAGTTAGGAAGAATGAACAGCATTAAAATTATCATCTTACTCAAAGCAATATACAGATGTAATGATTGCATTAAAATTCCATTAAAATCCAACAGGTTTATTTCCAGGAAACAGAACAAAAAATTAAAATTTGTATGGAAAAGTAAAAGACCCTGATTTATTAGAAAAAAGAACAAATCTGGAGGAACTATACTCCTAGACATTAAACTATATTGCAAATCAATAGTGACCCAAGCAGTATGGTACTGGAATAATAACAAGCACATAAAAGTGGAATAGAACCAAATCATCAGAAACTGGCCCATTACATAGAGTCAGTTAATTTATGAAAGAATAGCCAAAATCATATGATTGAGAAAGGAAAATCTCTTCAATAAATGGTGTTGGGAAAACCTGACAACTACATGCAAAAGCATGAAGCTGGACAACTCTCTAACACCATTCACAAAAATTAACTCAAAATGGACTAGAAAATTGGACATTAGACCAGAAACCATAAAGTTCTTAGAGAACAACATAAGAAAGAATTTCCATGACATCAACTGTAGAGAGGTCTTTGGGGGTTCAACTATAACATCAAGGGAAACAAAAAAATTCAATAAACACCTGGGACTACATCAAAATAAAAAGCTTCTTCACAGTGAAAGTAAACATCACCAAAACCACAAGAAAACCTAATAACTGGGAGAAGATATTCGCATTTCATATTTTTGAGAAGGCCTTAATATATAAAATACACAAAGAACACATAAAACTCCATAACAGAAAAACAGGCATATATGAAAAAAAAAACCACAGCCAACATCATAGTCAATGGCAAAAAATTAAAACCATTTCTGAGGTCAGGAATGAAGCAAGGCTGTCCACTCTCTCCATCACTATATAACATTGTACTGGAGGTCTTAGCCAGAGGAATTAGGCAAGGAAATGAATTGAAGGTAATCTAAATTGGAAAGGAAGAAGCAAAATTCTCATTATTTGCAAGTGACAACTATATATATACATATAAATATATATATAAACCCCTAAAAACTCTGTCAAAAAAGTTCTAGATCTCATCAACAAAGACAGTAAAGTGTCAGATTACAAAATCAATGCACAAAAAATCTGCTGCATTTTTATGCATAAACAACACGCTAGAAAAAATTGAGAGCATGAAAATCACACCATTAAAAATAGAAGTTACAAGTTACCTGTGCATATAACTAGCAAAGGAAGTAAAAGGCTTGTATAAGTAAAATTATAAGTCCTTCTTAAATAGAGGAGGACACAAAGAAATAGAAAGATATCATCCCCTGCTCATGGCTAGAAAGAATCAACAGCATTAAAATCATCATCTTACCCAAAATAATATACAGATTTAGTGATTGCATTAAAATTCCATTAAAATCTTACAGATTTATTTCCAGGAAATAGAACAAAAAATCTAAAATTTGCATGGAACAGCAAAAGATGCTGAATTATTAAAAAAAAGAACAAACCTGAAGAGATTATACTCCCAGACATTAAACTATATTGCAAATCAATAACAGAATAATAACAGGCACAGATCAGTGGAATAGAACCGAATCATCAGAAGCTGGCCATTACATAGTCAGTTAATTTATGAAAGAATAGCCAAAACCATGTGATGGAGAAAGGAAAATCTCTTTAATAAATAGTGTTGGGATAACTTGACAGCTACATGCAAAAGCATGAAGCTAGACAACTATTTAACATCATTTGTAAAAATTAACCCAAAACGTACTAGAAACTTGGATGTTAGACCGGAAACCATAAAATTCTTAGAGAACAACACGGGAAAAAATTTCCATGACATCAGCTGTAGAAAGGTCTTTGGGGGTTCAATTATAGCATCAAGGGAAATTAAAAACATAATAAACACCTGGGACTACATCAAACTAAAGAGCTTCTTCACAGTGAAAGCAAGCATCACCAAAACCGCAAGGAAACCTAACAACTGGGAGAAGATGCTTGCATTTCATGTTTCCGAGAAGGCCTTAATACCTAAAATATACAAAGAACACAAAATTCCATAACAGAAAAACAGGAAGTGCAATCAGAAAATGACAACAGGAATTGGAGAGACACTTTTCTTAACAGGATATTCAGATGGTCAATAAGTACATGAAATGATGTTCCTACTCAGTATCAGGGAAATGCATATTAAAGCAATAATGAGATATCACAATACACCTGAGACACTGGCTATTATCAAAAACCTGGAAACAATAAATGTTGTTAAGGATGTTTAGAAAAGGGAACACTTTGCCCTGTTGTTGGGAGTGCAACTCCTATGGAAAACAGTATGGCAAGTCCTCAAAAACTAGAGGATGAAAATACCCTAGGATCCTTCCATCCCATACCTGGGTGTTTACCCAAAAGTTTCAAAATGCTAAACCACAGATATTTATGCACCCTCATGTCTATTTTCATCCTATTCACAATAGCTAAGATCTGGTAAACCTGAGTGCCCAATGTCAGATGAATAATAAAAAAGATATATTACATATGCACAATGGACTACCACACATCTCTTAGAAGAGATGAAACCCAGTCATTATAATCAACATGGATGGATCTAGAGACCATTATGCTAAGCGTAATAAGTAAAAAGTAGAAATATAGATACCAGATGATCTTACTCATAGGTGTAATGTGAGTAGAAAAAAAAAGCAAAGAAAAAGATGAAACAAATCCAATCCTTTAAAAGTTGCAATAAAACTGAGATTACCAATTTGGAATGGGACAGTGTGGAGCAAGTGTTGGTGGAGCACATTCAACAAAGGAGAAGAACACTTGGTGATTTAGTGGATAGCAGATTGTGTGACATGTATATGAGGAGTGTGGAAATTGCACATATGGGGAACCTATACATATGAGTTTAATTTAATGTGTAAAATAAAAGTTATTGCAATAAAAATAACTTAATGGAGATGTACAGAGTTCAAGAAAAATAGTGGAGTACACCCTGTTGGAATAGTGGGTCGGCCAAGTACCTCCAAAGCCGCAAGTCACATACTTCTGAATTTGCGTCCTGGGAAGAAGCAACCAGTGTGAACAAGTAAACAAAATTTAAAAAAAGATGTTTCTTACTCCTCTTTTCTTGCCTGCCTGCCTATAAACTTTCATTCCTAGCTGCATCTTTCCTTAAATAAAGTTTGAAACTTCAGGGACAGAACAAGCATGTTGAGCATATCAGCAAGGAAAAGGTATTAACCATTCCAAAAGGAAAATAAGCCTAACAGACAATCACAGAACACTCTACCTAATAATGTCTAACAATAACCCCACCAAACAACAGTAGAATAGCTTCTTCTTAAGTGTACCTGGAACATTCATCAGGACATGAAATATGCTTCAGTAAAATGAAAAGCAGTGAAATTATATGAATTTTCTTTGACCACAATAGAATTATACTGAAAGTGACTAAAAAGTAAATAAGGATTTTGAAAATATCTTTAATTTAAATAATGTAATCCTATATAACCAATTATTCAAAAAATAAAATACAAAGTAAGTTAGAAAATCCTTTGAGAAGAATAGAAGCAAACTACGTGTTTTTTTGAGATGAAGCTAGGGCATTGTTTATAGGGAAATTTATAGATGTAAATACTTAAGCTAATAAAATGCTATAGATCTACAATCTAAACTTCTCATTTAATAAACTAAAAACATAAAGAGGAAATTAAGCCAAAGTAAGCAAAAGAAGCTAATAAAAAAGTAAAATAAATGAACTGGATAATAAAAGTAGTAGGTGAAACAAAATAGGAAGTTTGTTCTCTGAAAAATTGATAAACCACTGTATTGACCAAGAAAAATGACTTAAATTGCTAAAAAAAACAGGAAGAAGAGATACAACTTTCAAATTTTAGAAATAAACAGGATTATAAGAAAATGTTAATAACTGTATTCAATCACACCAGTTAACTCAGAGACATACTACCAAACGTGTTCAAGAAGAAATAGAAAACATGAAGTGAAATATAATGATATGTAAAACTAAATCCCATTAAGAAAAACCCAGGCTCAGATGGTTTCACTGGTGAATTCTACCAATTTTTTTTGTTATTGTTAGTTTGTCTTGTTTTGAACCTGGGAACTACTGGCACTTATTCTTATTCTATTCATCTGAAAATTGTTACTGAAAAAATTAACTTTTTAAAATTTCTGAGTTGTCAAAGGGAACATTTTATTTACAAACTAAAATCATAGGAAAATGAAAAACCTAATATATCAGTCTTGTTTTAAAATGTAAGCCCCTATAAATGACTGTGCTAATGAGAAATGTTTCCATTTTTTGTGTTTGTTACTAGTGAAGGGATATTGCATTTTCACAATGGCTTGCTTTGAGATATACAAAGCATTATTTTACATTTACAAATAGCATAGTAGGTTTACTAATATCCTCCCTTTCCCCTTCGTTTACAGTTAATTCCCTTCATCCTATTTCCCCCACCCCTCCCCAGCATGTTGGTATCCCCTGATTTGCCTTTTTGTCTCACACCACTGAGCCCATGGTTGTTTGCAGTAATGATCTCTCTCTCCTCCTCATTTTTAGTGTTTTTTAACTTATGACATTTATTATTTTCTCTTTATACATTATATGAGTGCTATCATAGGATGTCCATCCTTCTGGCTTATCTCCACAAGCATAATTCTCGCCAGGTCTACCCATGTTTTCACAAATGGCAGGATCTATCTCTTTTTATGGCTGCATAACATTCTATTGTGTATATGCACCACATATTCTTTATGCACTCCTCTGTTGATGGACATTCAGGGAGTTTCCAGGTCTTAGCTATTGTGAATTGTGCTGCAATGAACATGAGGGTGCATATATCGCTTCAGATAAGTGTTTTTGTGTCATTAGGGTAAATGCATAGTGGGGGAACAACTAGATCATATGGAATTTCCATTCTCAATTCTTTGAGAATTCTCCATAATGCTTTCCAGAATGGTTTCACCACTTTACATTTCCACAGTGAATTAGAGTTCCCTTTTCTCGGCATCTTCTTCAGACCTAATTATTTCTATTTTTTTGGATAACAGTCATCATTACCAGTGTGAGGGGATAGCTCATCATTGTTTTGATTTGCATTTCCCTGATGACAAGAGACATCTTTCATGAACATTTTGGCCATTTGTGTGTCTTCCTTGGAGAGGTGTCTATTAAGATCATCAGCCCATTATTTGATTGTGTGGTTTGTATTTTTGTTGTCCAATGTTTTGAGTTCTTTGTATATCAGATATTAACCCCTTATCCCAGGGATGAGAGGCAAATATCTTTTCCCATTCAGTTGGATGCCTTTTGCTTTTATGAAACTTTCTTTTGCTGAGTAGAAGCTTTTTAGCTTTATGTAGTCCTGCCTATTTATCTTGGAAGTTATTTGCCTTGCAATGGAGTTGAGATGCCAAAGATATCTTGTAGGTCTATGTCTAATAATATTTTGCCTCCATTCTCTTCTATGTGTTTGATATTTCTGTTGTTTTGTCTAGGTCTTTAACCCGTGGAGTTGATTTTTGTGCATGGTGTTAGGCAAATGGTCTAATTTCAACTTTTTGCATGTGACTGACGAGTTCTCCCAGCACCATTTATTAAAGAAGCTGTCCTTGTGCCATTGTAAGCTTTCGGCTCCTTTGTCAAGAATGAGGTATCCATCTGTATGTGGGTTTATAACTGGAATTCCAATTCTGTTCCATTGAGCAGTCTTTCTGTTATTACACCAGTACCATTCTGTTTCAATTATTAATGCTTTGTGGTAGAGTTTGAAGTCAGGGAGCATGACTCCTCCATTTTTTATCTTGAGTATTGTTTTTGCTATTGTGGGTTGTGTGTTGTTCCAGAGAAATTTCATTGTTTTGTGTTCTATGTATTTGAAAAATGTATTTGGAATTTTGATGGAGATACTATTGAATCTGTATATTGCTTTGGGCAGTATGGCCATCTTGATTATGTGGAATATCTTTCCATTTCTTTGTGTCATCTTCTATTTTTTTAGCAATGTCTTATAGTTCTCATAGCATAGGTTCTTCACCTCTTTGGTTAGGTTTATCCAAGTTATTTCATTTTTTGGTGCAATTATAAAAGATATTGTTGTTTACATTTCTCTTCTGTATTTCATTGATGACATACAGAAATGTAAAGGATTTTATAACAATAATTTTGTTGTTTATTACTTTACTATATTTGTTTATTATTTCTAGAAGCTTCTTACTTGATTCTTTGGGACTCTGTGCATATTATAATGTCATCTGCAAAAGTAATAGCTTCATTTCTTTCCCTATTTGTATACCATTTATATCTTTTTCTTGTCTAATTGCATTGGCCAGGATCTCCAGCACTATATTGAATAGTTACGTGTCCATTTCTTCTAGGTTATTCTCTTTGTTGCCATATAGTTGTACATAGTATTCTCTTAGAGTCCTCTGCATTTATTTTGTATCTGCTGTGATTATTCATTTTTATTTTTGGTTCTATTTATTTGAGTTTTCTCTCTCATCTTTTTGTGTGTTGGAATAATGGCCTTTCTGTTTTGTTTATTCTTTAAAAAAACAACTTAGGATTCACTGATTTTTTGAATATTCGTTCTGATTATATTTAATTGATTTCTGATCTAGTATTTATTATTTCTTTCCTTCTGTTGGATTTAGGCTTCTGTTTTTCTGCTTTTCCACTTACTTTAGGTAATGACTTAGGTCTTCTATTTGTGATCTTCCTGTTTTCTGTGGTAGCACTGTCCCATCATTTCTTCATTTTCATTTGATCCCAGTTATTTTTTAATTTCTTCCTTAATTTCATCTTTTACCCATTGGTTGCTCAACAATATGTTGTTTAATCGCCACTCTTTTGTGGTTTTCTGCTCTCTTTTTGGTTGTTCTCTAGTTTGACACTACTGTGATCTGAAAAGATGCTAGGTATGATTTCAAACTTTGAAGATTTACTGAGGCTTGTTTTGTGTCCCAGCATGTAGTCTATCTTTGAGAATGTTCCATGGGCACTTGAGTTTTGGGGTGAAGTACTCTATATATGTCTATTGCATCCAGCTCTTCTATTTTGTCATTTAAAGGTCTTGTTTCATTGTTGGTTCTCTGTCTAGGCGATCTGTCCTTTACTGAAAAAGGAGTATTAATTTGTTTCTGTCAATATTCGTCTTTAGATCTGTTAATATTAGCTTGATATATTTGAGTTCCTCTTTAATAGGTGCATAAATATTAATAAGTGTTAAGTCTTTTGTTATATTGATCCCTTTATCATTATATAACGCCCATCTTTATCCTTTTTAAATTTTCTTTGGTTGAAAGAACACTTTATCTGATATGAGTATAGCTGTCTGCTCTTTTGGATTTAGCATTAGTGTGGAGTACCATTTAATATCAATCCACTTTAAGCCTTTGCTTGTCTCTCAACCTAAGGTGAGTTTCCTGTAGTTTTTGTTGAGAAATCTAAGGTTAGTCTGATAGGAGTGCCTTTTTATGTTATTTTCAATTTTCCCCAGCTACCTTTAGAATTCTTTCCTTGTCTTTTTCTTTTTTAGGATTTATGTAATTAGTTGTTCTGTTTGCTTCATTGATCTATATATTTGTTACTTGTTCTAGATTTTGGAAGTTTTCAGCTTTTATTGCATTGAATATGCTCTCTCTTCCTTTCTCTTTTCTCCTCCTGGGATGCCCAATTTTCTAATGGTGACTTTCTTGATGGTGTCAGATAGTTCTCTGAGTGTTTCTTCATTTTTGCCTTTTACTTCTCTCTTCTTCTTCTTCCTGGATCCTTTCTCCATTACTATCTTCTATATCAGTAATCTTTTCCTCTATCTGGGTTATTCTGATTCCATAGCTTTCTATATTATTCTTAGTTTCTTGAATTATCTCCTTTAAATTCTGCGAGCTTTTTTTTCTGTAGAGCTTCAACCTCAGCCTTTTGAAGCTTAAATATTGGTTTAAGCTCTTTATTTCATTTATCTGAATTTTCTTTTAATTCTCTGAATTTCTTTATGATCGTAGTCTTGATTTCTTTACCTGTTAGAATAAAACATTCTTTTGTGTCTTCAAAGTTAATTTCTGTTGAGCTGTCAATTTATTGTGATTTCATTTTCTGAGTTTCATGATGTGTTGTTTTTCCCACTAGTTGGAATCTTTTTATCTACTGCTACTTTTTTTCTAATTTCTGCTGAGAGCACTTTATTTTTGTTTTATTTTATATTTTTGACCCTTACAGGCTTCCATAGTATGTTTTAAGTCAGGGAGTGATGATGGCTACTGGGTGAGGGTGGGCATGGGGTGGGAGTGTAGTGGTCATCTGGGAGCCTGTAGTTTTACAACATTATTAGGAGGGAGATAAGCTTGTTTTGCTACCAGAAGTCTGTTGGCTGGGGCTATATTTCAGCCTGCTGCTTGCTTTTAGGTCCCTTGTATTCACCAAACCTTCAGGGTCCATTTCTTTCCAGGGGCTGCTCTTCCAGTATCTTAGCCACTGGATCCCAATTCCCAGGGGGCCTGAGCCCCTGGGTGTGTAGTAGGAGGCTCGCAACACCTGTATGTTCCTCTTCTTTCTGTCCCCCAACTTTCTCCTTCTGGGTTTTTTCTAGCCAAGGATTCACTGGTAGCAATCACAGAAACCTCTGGCAGCTCAGTTTGACTCAGTCTTGCTACTACCTGCTTCCTACTCTGTTTGAATTTGCACTGCTAGAGATTAGTGGGGCTGCTTCTGCAGTTTCCTCTAGGAGAAGAGTGAGGCAGCAACAGGATTGCCACTGTTTCAATCAACAGGTGAGTGCTGGAGGAGAGAATATCTGTTATGCACTCTCTTTAGAATTCCCATGTGACCCTCATGGCTCTAGCTAGGCTTCTTCTGTTCTCCAAGTTGTTCTGACTGATGCCAAAGCAGGAAAATCCCTTCTTCTGTATTGACTAGAAAAAACTGTTTTTTCCTTTTTTTCTGTGTGGCGTCTCAGTGTATGCTTTCAAAGGACACCATCTTGCCCATTCCCCAGCCTCTACGAAAATTTTAAAACAGAATCCATAGCAATTCTTCATACTTTTCCAATATAAAAGAGAAGGGAAATTTTCTCATCTTCCATGAGGCCAATGTTGAACCTGTATGAAGACAAAGCAGAACCAAACCAAGAAAACCACTGTTCAAGATGCCTTATCAATAAAATGAATTATTCTGCCTCCTCTCTCTGCCTATCTGTCTTTATTCCTCTCTGTATCTTCCCTTCAAAAATCATGTCAACATGGAGACTTGAATACTTGCTCTACTTGCATTCTTCCAACTGACACAGCTTCCTGCCATGTGAAAAACCTTCTTTAGGGTTAGATGAGAGCACATCACTGACCCCTATACAGGTCTTTCCTTCAGGATATTAACTGGAGGCTGAGAGGTCTCCAGAGTTCCACAGCGTGACAGACACCTAAGAACACCATCCTTAGACACAGTCATGTGGGCAGCAGAAATCTGGACTCATTTTTCCACTGAATCAAACAATTCTCATGCACATGGGACCTTGTGTTCATTTTTGACTGAAAGTGAGACAGGCCTTCTCTCAGGTAGGAGGGACTCTCAGTGGGACCTCCACTCCTTTCTGCTCAAGTCAGAATTGGGACTGCACAATAGCAGGCAGCCTGGAAAAACTCAGGTTCAATCCATACCTGGTCATCCCCATGGAATTATCAGGGCTTTCTGTAACTTTGTATTCTTTGACATGCCTTTTTTCTTAATTTTTCAAAAGAATTCAGTATAGTCTAGAAGACACCTAAGTCCTTCCTTTCATAGCTGCTTTGCCTCCCTTGATAATCCCATCTTATAAGGAGGGGGAAGGAAGGAGATATACCATTCAGTGTAAGTCAGGACACGCCACATGTGTTTCTCATCATTGGTGGCAGATGTCCCCCATAGAGGTGGGTCAACTGAAGATGAAAGTGTGAGTATTCATCATTCACATGGCCTCTCTGCTGAAAGACAGTTCTTATGCAAAAGCCTTATTCCCAGAGAGTAAAGTTCGTTCTTAGAGAGGCACTCACAGTCCAAGTCCAAAGATTTTCAAGTAACCTTTAAACTCCCCTCTTCAGCTGCTCCATCAGACATTGGCCCAGGAGCCAGAATTCAGAGAGCTTGTGGTCCTTTCTCATCTCCACCCCTATCACCACACACTGTTATCACTGGGATCCAGGCTGTATAACTAGGGCTACTTTTCATGCTAAGAGGCACCTACAAAAAAAGAACAGATTCTGTTTTGATATTGTAATAAATGACTGCTTGTCAAATAAATCAGGAGTCAATATTGTAAGTATTCTCCTATAAATCAAGAAAGGAACAATCTTTGGAACTTCCATGCAGTCTCAGAAAAAGTTGCAATTTGAAATTATCAGACATGCTCTGTAAGATTAGATACATAGCTTTGAATATTTAAGTGGCATTTTATTTTTTAGAGTGAATTCTTTTAAAAAAACCTTTTAGAAGATATAATGATGATGCCCTCATTTATATCTTTTGAAAAGCAAATTTTAAGAAAATGGGAAGTGCCATATACTTGTGACACTTCCGTGAGAACTGGGCATCCATTTCTAGATTTTATTTTTATCCTGAGTAACCATGAGATTCCAGAAAAACCTTGGGGAAAAGAGCCAGCCTAACAGAGTACTCACAGTGGATTTCACATCGTCTACTCTAAAGTGGGATTTCTAATCTGTGCTATCAAATCAGAGGCATTAGGCTAACAATATAGCAGAGAGTTGGCCATGTGAAAGCCCAAAATATATGTCTGTGTGGACAGTTAAATGGAGCACTAGTGACCCAGGTGTCAGGATTCTTAGAGAGCTTAAACATGGTGGGTAATTCTTAGACAATTATGATTTTAAGACAGGGACAGGGTATTCTCTAACTCTTGTCATTAAGGTTAGTGTCAAGCAGATAGTTTACTGGGGATTAATTCCTAAAGTAATGTCTTAATTGAGTTCTCACAAGTTATTTCAAGAAGTACAACTCTGACCATGCAAGTCCCTGGGTGTTAATTTCATGTCTTTAAAAAAATGTATTCAAACGATGTGTGTGTAAAAAATGGATAACATGTGCTTCCAGCTCCAGAGGAATGGATAGTCAAACGGTGCTAAAACTGTCACATAAATTAAATTAGTATATTACAATGAGAACAAAGAGAGTGGCAGTTCAGGCTTTGGAGAAGTTTCCTGCATGAGGAGGACCAGAAGAGTCCATTGAAAGGACAGCAGCATTTGCACTTAGCCTTAAGCAGCAGATGTAATTGGAGCCTGTTTTGCTCCTGCATTAAGCATTTTCCTTAACCATTTGATCATGAAATTTTTGATTTCCAGACCAGTTAAAAGAATAATGCTGTGAATATTTGAACACCCATCAATTCTGAAGAACAACTACGTTTGACAACAGTTTGCACTTTGGCATATTTGTTTCTGCTCTGAATATGTCTATATGCTTCTGAGCATTTGAACCTATTGTTGCTTATTTTTTTAACCATTTGAAAGTGAGTTACAGGCATCATGACAATTTTACCCTTAAATTATGCAGGTTTCCCATAAACCTTTATCCTACATAAACACAAGTCAATTTTCAAAAAAGTGAGGAAAATTAACAGTAACACATTAATGTAATTTAATTTCTATTCTTTTAAATTTCCCCAATTCTCTCATGTCTCAGCTATTTTTTCAAACCTAGATTTAATGCAGGTTTGCAGGTCGTATTTTGCTTTTAGAACCGCAAGTCTGTAACTGCAGAGCATCTTCTCAGTCCTCCCTGTTACTTGTTGATTCATGATATTGACTTTTATCCAGTTTTCTTATATCTTTTATTGGCATCATACTTGGAAAATTGAAGATTTTTTTATAAACCTCAAATAAATATTTTCTAGGAAGTATATTTCCAGAATGTCAGTTAATGCTCCTGATTCTATTTCTGTAGCAAATGCATTTTAAACTAATTTTTATTACAAAAGTATTATATGACTATTGCAAAATCTTGTAACAACTTAGAAATATATAAACTCTGAAATGAGAGTTCTACTTATTAACACCCTTCTAGGGAAGAAATTTTAGTGAACCTACCTTCTTTCCTATTTGTGTATTTGTGTTTGATTTTTAGACCCATTATTCATTTGTTGAGTTGTTATATCATGAACTGCAAGGTGAATGGAATCCCACAGTGTAGAGGAGGGATTCTTTTAATAA
>RJWH01008235.1:0-29684 GCA_004363575.1 Solenodon paradoxus
CAGCATAAAATTGAGATGGACTATACATACGTTAATGGAATAAAGGATAAATATGATATACCCACGGACAACATCATAATTAATGGCACAAGCTTGAAAACATTTATTCTAATGTCAAGAACAGGGGAAGACCTTCCACTCTCACTGCTGCTGTTTAAGTCAGACTAGAAGTCTTAGCCACAGCAATAAAAGAAAGTAAAGGGAATTTAAATTGGAAAGGTGTAAGGAAAACTATCATTATTCTCAGATAGCATGATTAGTTATATTGAAAAGCCTAAAAACTCATAGAACTAAACAATGAATAAAGTGTCAGGCGACAAAATCAACACACAAAAATCCATTACATTTTTGTACACAAACAGCATGCTGAAAATTAATGAAATCAAGAAAATTGCACCATTTAAAATAGAAGCGAAAAGAATTAAGTATCTTGGAATATACTTACCAAATGAAACAAAAGACCTGTCCGATGAAAACAAGTCTGTCTTAAAAAACAGAGGACACAAAGAAATGGAAAGACATACCCTGGCCATGGCTGTGAAGAATCAACATTGTTAAAAATTCATCTTACTTAAAGCAATATACAGGCTTAATGCAAACCCTGTGAAGATCCCATGGGCTTGTCTTTTTCATTTCTGTGTAGTAATTTTCACTTAGGAATATTTATAACCAAATTTATCTTCAACTAAGAAATAGAATTTCCATTTCTTTGAATTTAACTTCTTTTTGTTTAATTTTCAGTCTTTATGTTACTCCTTTGCTACATGTGCTATATACAAGTATTTTCTTTTTGTTCACTTTTGTACATTCCCAATGAGTTCTCAAACCCTCACTCAGAAATGTTTGAAATCTTCAACCTTTCATTTAGCTACTTATATTTATTTAAGCTGATGTCTAATATGATATATGTCTTGTCTAGTAGTATTGCCCTATTTTTCTTAAAGGTATTCTTTAAAGAATAAATCTTAGCTGTATTAATAAAATTTTTTAAATATATGGTTTAAATTAATTTCATATACATTATTATATTTAGATAAAAATGTAAAACAACAGTGTTTTTGTTGAGTCCACTAATCTTTTAAGTCCCTTCTTTAATGGTTTTCCTCACTGTGTAACTTCAGCATTGTTTGGGTTCAGCCTCTCTGTAGGGATTCCCTTAGCTACAATGCTGAGCACTCACCTGTATAATAAGACTCATGGACATTCCTATAGACATTACCTTGGCAATATTTTGTTGTGGCTGTAATTGTCCTTTTGATATTTTGTCACCGACACATGCAGCAATGGCCATAGACATAAAAAAGTTATTCCGCATGAATCCTGTAGCATGAATATCCTTATCCTATGGACACACAGGAAGTAAACTGATTGAAAAGGTTTTGAAATGCCTCCAAAATATGAATATCCTCTTCCTTACAACTTTAAGCATTAACTTGCATTATCATTACTTTAAAAGTTCTATTTCTCTCAATCTCTCTGTGTCTATGGATTTCATAATTAATGTTATTGAAGGAATGATTAATCAAAATTTTATATGGACTTAGGTGTTCATCATTATAAATCAACTGTTTTATATAATACACTAAGTTCAACACCACTATGTTCATTGCTCCTTCACCATGCATTTGATCTTTTTTACCCAATTTGCACATGAACTCTCAAAATACCAATCCTGAACCATAAGTTTACTTCTGTTGTCCAAAACTCTATTTTTATTAAATTTGGAATATTTGATTTTATGCTTTATAAATATATAGCACATAAAATGAAATTATACAATGTCTGTCATATTTTACTTAGTCTGTCTCTAGGTTCATTAATTTGCTCTAAGTGCAGGAACTGATTTTGCTTGATAGCTGAATTGAATTCTTTTGAGAATATATACCACATCTACTTTAGTCACACCTCTGTCAATGAGCAGTGAAGGAATGTATGGCCTAATGTTTTAGAATAAAATACTATAGATAGCTATTAAGTCCATATCATCTAATTTGCCATATAAGGTCATTATTTTGTTGTTGATTTTCTATCTAGATTATCTGTTATGATGGTGAATGTGGTATTACATCCCTCAGTTATTACACTGTAACTGTCAATGTCTCCCATTCAGTCTAATAATATTTGCCTAATATATGGAGTGCTCTCATTTGGGGTTCATATATACGTGTATGTATATACATATATATATACATATGTATATACATATGTGTATATATATGCATATATATATATTAGGTCTTCTGTTGTACTGATTGCCTTATCATTATATAATGACAAACTCTGTGTTTTGATATTGCTATAGTCAGAAATAAATTTTATCTTGTTAAAAACTCAGTGATTGTGTGTTTTAGGTTCACCACTGGCTTGGAATAATATTTTCCAAAATTTACTGCTGTCATATGACTCTTTCTATAACTTAAGATATTCTCTGTAAGTACTTTATAGTTGTATTTTAATTTACATCCATTTTTCCTTTTTGTACCTTTATATTGGTGAATTCAACCCGTATACATTCAAGGTCATTATTGTTAAATGAGCAATTGTTACTGCGAATTTGACCATTTTTCAATTTGTCTATATACATAAAGCTTGTGTAGTTTTTTAAAACAATTTTAGATAGAAGTGCATATTTTAACATTCTTCTGAGGTCTTGAGGTTTCAAATTCTGTCAGGTTTTGTTTGTCAGAGAAAACTTTTATTCTGCATATGAAAGAATTTTGCAGCATATGGTATAGTGACTGTATTTTGAAATTTTAATTAAGTTTGATCATATTAAGTTTGGATCAAACTTGATAGCCATGATAGCCTGATTGGAATAATTTTTAGTCATTATGCTTTTTATATTGCCTCATTTGATATTATTTATATATCTCAGATATTAACAGTCTCAGTCATATGTTTTGCTCTCTATATTTTTTAAAATTTAATTATTTTTTATTTTTGCACTTTAAAAACCTCATATATATTTATATATATAGGTTCCCACATTACACACACACACACACACACACACACACACACACACACACACACACACACATATGTAAACACACACAGCCCTCCACCAAATTGCCAAGTGCTATTACTGTGTTACTTACTTTTGCCCAGTGGAGTCTGCCACCATTCGTCCATCATCCCAAACCATTCACAATTGGTAACCTCAGTTTTGTTGCAAGTGTTCAAGGCTTGGTTTTGTTGCATCTGTTCCCTTGTTTTGTTTGTTCAATTTCACCTATGAGTGAGGTCATCTTGTATCTATCTTAAAAATTTTGGCTTCTCTCACAGCATAATCCCTCCTAGATCCTTCATGTTGATTTGAATTAAAAGATGTCATCTCTTCTTAGGGCTATGTAGTATTTCTTTGTATATATGTACCGTATCTTCTTGATACATTTATCCGATATTGAACACTAAGGCAATTTCCATTTCTTAGCTATTTGTGAATAGGGCTGCAATAACCATGGGGGTGCATTACACTCTGAAAAGGAGTGTGTTTGTATCTTTTGTGATAATGCCAAGAAGTGGGATGGCTGGATCATATGGGACTTCTTTCTTCACCTTTCTGAGCAATTTCCAAACTGTTTTCTTTAGGGTTGCACCAATCTGCACTCCCACCAACAGTGTAATAGTGTTCCCTTTTCTCAACATCCTCACCAACATTTGTTGTTTTTTCCAGATTTTGGATAAGAGCGTGTCTCAGGTGTAAGGTGATATCTCATTGTTGCTTCAGTTTGCATTTCTCTGGTGGCCAGGGAGGAGTATCTTTTCATATGCAGATTGACCATTTGTATATACTCTTTGGAAAATGCCTCTCCAATTACTCCTCCCATTTTTGATAGAGTTGCCTATTTTTTGTTATTAAGTTCTATGAGTTCTTTGTATATTTTAGATATTAAACCCTTGTCAGAAATATGAAATGAATGTATCTTCTCCCAATCAATAGATCACCTTTTGGTTTTAGTGATGCTTTCTTTTACTGTGAAGAAGCTTCTTAGTTTGATGCAGTCCAAGTTTTTTTTTTAATTTTTGTTTTTCTTTTCATGATACTTGAGTTTGGTTTGAAAGGCCTTCCTAAGTCTAATGCCATGGTGTATTTTTATGATGTCATCTTCTATGAATTTCATAATTTATTTTCTTATGTCCAAGTCTCTAGTCCATTTTGAGTTAAATTTTATGAATGGTTTTAGATGGAGATCAAGACTTTTGCTTTTGACCGTCTAGTTTTACAATACCATTTTTTGAAGAGACACTCCTTTCTCCCTTATATACTTTTGGCTCTTTTGTCATAGATTAAGTGACTGCATGTGAGTGGGTCAGTTCTGGTAGTTCAGTTCTAACACACTGGTCTGTGCCTCTCATTATTCCAGTATCATACTGTCTTGATCACTATTGCTTTGTAGTAAATCTCAATGTCTGTGAGTATAATTCCTCCAGATTAACTCCATTTTTCTTAAAATTTTTTTTGTCTATTCAATGTATTTTGTCTGTTCAATGTATTTCATACAAATTTTCAGATTCTGTTCTATTTCCTCGAAATATGCCTCATGGATTTTAATAGGAATTGCATTAAATCTGTATATTGCTTTAGGTAGGATGATCATTTTGATTATTTTGATTCCTTTCAACCATGAACATGGGATGTCTTTCTGTCTCTTTGTTTTCACCTCTATTTCTTTCAAAAAATAATTGTAGCTTTCTTTATCTTTCATTGCTTTTGCTACATATACTCCAAGATGTTTGATTGTTTTTACTTGTATGCAAAAAGGTGTGATTTGCATGATTTCCTATTCTTCTAGCATTTTTATTGCATATAAGAATGTGACAGACTTTTGTGCATTGATTTTTAGCCTGACACCTTACTGCATTTGTTGATTAGTTCTAGTAATTTTTCACAGAGATTTTAGGGATTTAAATAAATATGATCATGTCATCCACAAATAATGAGTTTTACTTCTTCATTTCCAATTTTATTTATTTTCCTTGCCTAATTATTCTAGATATCACCTGTAGTACAATTTTAAGTAGCAGCGATGAGAGTGTACAACCTTGCCTTGTTCCTGACCTTAGAGGAAGTGCTTTCAATTTTTCACCATAGACTATTGTGTTGCCTGTGTGTTTGTCATATATGAACTTTAATGAGTTATGTAACTTCTATCCCCATTCTGTGGAGGGAGTTATCATATAATTATGTTGTCAAAATCTTTGACTGTGTCTACGTAGATGATCTTTTTTTTCTTCTTACTCATGTTCATATGCTGTATTACATTAATACACTTATATATGTTGAACATCCTTGCACCCCTGGGATAAATCCACTTTGGTCATGATGGATGATCTTTTTGATGCACTGGTGGATTTGATTTGCTAATCATTTGTTAAGAATTTTTGCACCTATGTTCATTAGAGATACTGATATGTAACTTTGTTTCTCGATGATATCTATCTTTTGGTATACTGTGAGGTTAACCACGTAGAAATTATTTGGGAGAGTTTCCTGTTATTCAATATTCTGAAAGAGTTTGAGAATAGCAGGTATCAATTCTTCCCTGCAGGTCTGATAGCTCATTAGAAAAGTCATCTGGATCAAGACTTTATTTTCTAGGGATAATTTTTATTACAGCCTCTTTTACATTGTTTGTGATTGCTCTGCTCATGTTTTTTAATTCTTAGTGGTCCAGTGTTGGTAGACTGTAATTTTCTGGAAACTGTCCATCTCCTCAATTTGCCTACATTTTGTCATAGTGGTCTCTTAGGAAGTTTTATTTTTTGTAGAATCTATTGTAACTTCTTCCTTTTCATTTCTGATTCTAGTTATGAATTTCATCTCTTTTATCTTTGTGAATCTAACCAATGGTTTGTCAATTTTATATTTTTCAATGAACTGACTTTTAATTTAATTCATCTTCTGAATTGCATTTTTGTTTTTAATTTCATTTATATTTGCTCAAATTTTGATTCATTTCTCCACTGAGTTTTGTCTTTGATTGTTATTATTTCTCTAATTGTTTTAAATGAGGGTTAGATTATTTATGTGAATTTTTATTGTTTCTTGAGACAAAGTTGGATTGCAATTAACTTGCCTCTTAGTCTGTATTCTCTGCATCCCACAGTTTCTGGGAACTCATGACTTTATTTTTATTTGTCTGTATTTTTAAGTTCCTCATTGATTTTCTCTTTTACCAAATAGACATTCAGAAGTGCAGTTAGTCTCCAATTAATTTCATGTCAGATTTCATTTTGGG
Organism: Solenodon paradoxus; assembly: GCA_004363575.1. NCBI lineage: Eukaryota > Metazoa > Chordata > Mammalia > Eulipotyphla > Solenodontidae > Solenodon > Solenodon paradoxus. The sequence continues at coordinate 6,243 of RJWH01008235.1, forward strand.
GTTGACTTCTAGTTTTAAGTCATTATGGTTCAGAGACTATGCTTGGAATGATTTCAATCTTTATTTTGTTGAGACATATTTTGTGTCCCAACTACGAACTATCCTTGAGAATGTTCCATGTGCATTTGAGAAGAAAGTGACACCTGTAGTCATTGATTGAAATGTTCAATATATGTCTATTATACCTTAGTTTTCCAAATGGTCATTTAAAACTGATTTTCCCTGTTAAATTTCTGCCTGTTTGATAAGTCCATTGCTTTAAGATGGGTGTTGAAGTCTCCTACTATGATCATGTTGCTGTCTACATATTTGTGCAATTCTAACAATGCTTTCTTAATATATATTGAGGCACCTTCATTTGGTGAATATATATTAATAAGCATTATGTCTTCTTCTTGATGGACTGACCCGTTAATCATTATATACTGTCCATCTCTGTATTTTGCCATGCTTTTCACATGAAAGATTGTTTCATGAGATGTAAGGATGGCTGTTCATGCTTGCAGTTTCCATTTGTCTGTGGGATTGTCTTTCAATCTTTGACTTCGAAGTTTTCTTTTGTTTTGAAAGGTTAGTTTCCTGAATGCAACAGAAAGTTGTTTTTTCAAATCCATTTGGCCACTTTGTGTCATTTGACTACTGAGTTCAGTACATTAATGTTTAGGGTGATTATTAATATGTAGCTGTTTAGTGTCATTTTAAAATTTGCCTTCTGTGTGTTGTACCAGCCAGTGTCTTTCTTCTTCTCTTTCTCTTTTTAGGTGGATTTGGTGTTGTTGTCTTTTGATTGGCTTCCAATTTTGTTTTCTGATTTGCTTTTTTTTTATCCCAGAGATGTATTTTGAAGTTACCTGAGTTAGAATTAAGAAATATATATTTATTTCTTATTGTTATTTGAAACAAAATTCTCTTCCATGCATTTTAAACATCTACAATTTATTCTCTTCTCCCCACTTTCAAAATTTTCTCTATTGCTGTTCTCAAGTGAGGTTTATTTACACTTGATAAAAAAGATGCTAATCTTTCAGCAATTTTTGTAGGATTGGTTTTGTGGTGATAATTACTTTAACTTCTACTTATTGGAAATTTTTAATCATTTATTCAGTTCTGATGATAATTTTGCTGGGCATAGTATCCTAGGTTGATAATCCTTTTCTTTCAGACTTGTGAATATATCATGCCATTCCCTTCTGACCAGTAGAGTGTCATTGGAGAAATCCACTGACAATCTTACACAGACCCCGTTGTATGTGATTTTTTCAAGGGGATGCTTTTAAGTTTTTTTCTTTATCTTGTAGTTTTCACATTTTAATGACACTATGTCTTGGTATTGGTCTGCTTGGGTTTCTTTTATTAAAGACTTTTTGAACTTCTCGGGTTTAAGTTTTGCTTCGTTGTTCAGGTTAGGGAAATTCTCAGCTATTATCTTCAAATATAGTTCCTGCTCCATTTTCTCTCACTTCTCCTTCTGGGACCCCTATAATGTGAATGTTGTTTGTTTGATTTTATTCCATAGATTTTGGATGTTTTCTTAATTTCTTTGCATTTTCTTTTTTCTTTGCTGGTTCTTTTGGAATGCACTACTCTGCCCTGTCTTCTAGCTCACAGATTCTATGGGTGGCTTCATCCATCCTATTATTCTATCTCTCTGTTGACTTCTTTAGGTATGCTAGTGTGTCTTTTATTACATTTGCATCTGTTTTGAGTTGCTTCATTTGTAGTCTCTCTTTTTTGTTATTTTTTTCTTTGGTTTTCTTGATTTCTATGATTACGTTTGCGACTTTTAGCTTAAATTCATCCTCAGGTAGTTCGCAGACATCTGCTACATTCAGATATCTCCCTGAGCTTTGGATTGGATCCATCTTTAATGCATATTTCTCTGTGTCTTTTCTCTGTTTCACATTTTGTTTATATTTCTGTGTATTAGGTTTTCCTGAAGTGTTGGCTTTGTGTAGGTTACTAACTTGTGCTGAGTAAGCCTGGATCCTGGTTTGGACACTGGTATTTCTTGAGTTTTGTGGCATTGCTACTGGCTGGATTTGTTGAAGTTCTTATGTAGGCCCTATGTTACTACCAGAAAGTTCAATCTATCAGGTTGAAATTTGTGTGGGGGATGCAGTGCCTGCTCCCAATATTTCTGCTCCCAACTGCAATGATAACCTTACTGTTGATACACAATTGGCAATCAGGCTGCATTTTCACCTACACACACAAGGTGGTGCTAGCAGGTTGGCAGAATTCTGGTTGGTGGGATTTCTGGTGTGTCAGTCCTTTGGTTTCGAGGCAATATGGTGGGAAGTGATGGGTGGGACTCAATAATTTTCCATACTACCTTCCAGTTATGGCAGTGGCTAGAATAATTTTCTCACTGCACCTCCTGTTCCAACAACTGGGACACTTGTGCCTCTTCTGACCTTTGCCTAGTCCCTCTCCCCTAGCCAGGTTTCCAGATTCTAATGGGTAGGCTCTCCACTGCTTTTTCAATTCCTGGGACAGTCAGCTTTTACCACAGTTCCACCCCTGTGTTCAGAATCCTGATTCTCAGTCTTGCATTTGGCTCTGACCCCGGATATTTTCACCTACCTTTTGTTGTTTTGATTCCTGCTGTGTCTCTATAGCATTTTAGCCTATTTTACCTTGGTATTTGTTTCTGGAAAATGGATGAATTTCTAGTTGCTATGTGGGGAGGACATGAGTATCACTCCTACCAGGTTGCCATCTTGGCTAGATTTGTTGTACATCTTTTTAAATTAGATATACAGTTCTTCAATAATTTGCATATTTAGTGACATCCCCATTTGTGGTCAATTATTAGATGTTAAGCCTTTGATTATGTTCTATGTTTTTTTCCCTCATCACCTTCTGGGATGTCAATTATTATTATGCTATATTTTCTAATGGAGTCATATACCTCTTGAGTGTGTCCTTACATTGTTCATATTTAAATTTTCTCTCATATTGTACTCTACTTCTACATTTCTATCCTTCAGGTCACTGATAGGTTCCTGCATGTGGTCAACTTTGCTTCTATTGTTTTCCAATCTCATTGTTCAATTTTAATACAGATAATAACAATTCAATGTAGATAGTCAATAATCATGAATGCTGCCTCCAAATAGCAGAATAAATGCCCAAATTAAGAAGCAATAGACTATTTTAATGGAATTAATTTAGTAAACATTCATTGACAATTGTATCAGCAAGCTATTGCTTCCTGACAAGTCATCTACAAGGTAAATGACTTAAGATGATACATCACTTTAGATTCCCTAGATATAAATTTTCTCTTTCTGTACATTACCTACAAATCACCATTTGTAGACTAAAAAATATAAATTATGTTCTCATAGGTATGTCACTGAGTTCAGAAATCTGATTCCTGAAACATTGATAATGGAATCAAGTATCTGTTGTTTGTCTGAAACCATTTGATAACCCAGAGAAAACTAGAAAAGTAATGAATGGAAGTGAAGTGCAGGGAAAGAAGAATTGACATGCAGATTCTCCGGGGAGACAGAGTTGGACATGTGATGAGGAAGCTCTCCATCTGGAAAATTATGCAGTTACCATGGAGATTTATTGACTTTCTCTCAGCTCCTCTCTGCTCCCATTTCTATCTCTAAGTCTCAATATTCATATCTTCTTAATTTTCACAGAATGCATTTTTTTCTCCTGATTTAATTGTCATTACCACACCTGCATTTTGCTGACTCTTTAACTAAAGTTATGCATTTGCTCTTCATTGCTTAAAATTATTTTACTCTAATATTAGAGTCATGCATAAAGCTTTTAAGTATTCATTTTGATTATTTTTCTCAATATAAATATGTCTGTATATTAAACATCCTATTAACTCTATGTTCTCTCCTAGACATACATTCCAATACCCCAAACACTATTTTAAACATAACACTATAGAGTGAAAGTTTCGAATGTTAGATGAAATCCATCATTTTTTAGTTTCACTATTATTTTGTGTGGTCTTTGATAATGTTGGATGTAATTTCCAATCAAATATTCTTGTATAATATTCCATGTGTCTGTATCTCACTGCATATATTCCTTTATATGCAAGTCTGAAATGTTCTTGAAATTTAAACATAAGAAAACTAGCATGTATTGAAATAAACCCTTGCTATATCTAGTAAAATCTGGATATGATTTTTAAAACATAAGAATGTCATTTAAGTTAGAATCAAATATTTAAGCCGGTGCAAGATAATAGGCAAGAACTCAAATTCCCACGTTTATGTTTCTAAAATTAGTATTTTCACCTCAAGTATAGATTAAATTAGTGTTATTTCCTAATTTGAACATTTTCATTTGGGTTTTGGTGTTCATTTATTGCTCACTCAAAAATTAAATCATATTTTTGGTTGTTTACAACTTTTCCTTTAATTTTATGTTATGAATTAAAGTAAATATTTTGCATATACACCTCCATTACAAGTAAAATTATCTCATATATTTTATTTTTATGACTGATTTATTGAGCTACAGTTGACATACATAAACAATGTGCAAGCATAAGGTGAAAAAAATGGATTGAAGCCCATATACCTTATGAAAAACATATATATAACTTGATGCCAGATATTTTTTCAAGAGGCCTTAAAAATCATAAATATAAATGTAGTCAGAGAAGAAAAAACACTAAGGTATATTTCATTGTAGAAGAAATTAATCTGAAGAGATCTTTGTAGCCCTCTGAGCCAAATATTTTACATATAAAGTTGGTAATAACATTATCAGACCAGGAAATTTGTCAGAGTAAATAAATGCAAAAATAACAACTAACACAAAGCTAATTAATGTGTATTAGATAAATTGTACAGATATGCAGAAAATGAAGGAACTGAAATTATAGATTACAGATATATATGGTATGTCCTTGCAGTCTAATCAAAGCGCATTATTAGGCTCATATTTTGAGCCCTGTCATCACCATCACTCATTAAGTAATATGAAAATTCGTTTGGTCCATTTATACTTTACATTACAAAAAGTTTTCCTAGGGCCTTTTTTATGTCTTTGTTCCTCAGACTATAAATGAAGGGGTTCAGCATAGGTGTTATTACTGTGTACATAACTGAGGCTGCTGCACTTGAATGTGAGCTCTGGGTATCAGCAGAGCTAAAGTACACACCTATGGCTGTAAAGTAAAATAAGGAGACAACAGAAAGGTGAGATACACAGATGGAAAATGCTTTATCCTTTCCCTGAGACGATTTGATTCCTTGTATGGAAGAAACTATTTTAGAGTAAGAATAAAGGATACCAGATAGTGAACCACCACACAGAAGTACTGTTAAAACATATAACACCACGTAATAGAGAAAAGTGTCAGAACAGGCAAGTTGGACTATCTGATTGAGTTCACAGAAAAAGTGGGGGATTTCTACACATGAACAAAAGGACGTTTTTGACACCATTAGAGTTAGTATCAAGGAATTCAGGAAACTGATGATCCAGGACACCATCACGAGCCAGCCACAGAGCCAGGAGTTCATTTTTACAGTGTAGTGCAGGGGGTGGCAGATGGCAATGTAGCGGTCATAGGCCATCACACTCAGAAGAAACTGATCCAGTCCTGCAAAGAATATGAAAAAGTACATCTGTGTGATGCATCCTGCATAGGTAATAACTTTGCTCTGTGTTTGGATATTTTTCAGCATTTTAGGTATGGAGGTGGAAGTGAAACATATGTCTGAGAAGGACAAGTTGGAGAGGAAAAAGTACATGGGTGTGTGAAGTTGGCGGTCAGAGAGATGATAAGCAGGTTCCCAAAGACAGTGACCAGGTACATGGATAGGAAAAGTCCAAATATTAAGGGTTTTAAATCTAGTTCACTTGATAATCCCAGAAGAATAAATTCTGAAAGGTTTGTTACATTGCCTGGTTCCATGTATTGTAGAAGGTGTCTAGGAAGAAAAACAATAACATGGACAATTACAACAACATTAGCATTACAAAAATACTTGGATTTATAAATACATGATTTGCATTCAAAAGATCAATATCCATAATTTTGAATGGATCTTGTCCCCTTAAGTGCTCCTTAATTCAGGGTACTGACATTCCTGAATAGAAATTCTTGTCAAAATCTTAACCTTGCCTTCAAGTGCTCAAGTATTAAACATTTATAATGACATTTTCTCAAGTATCCGTATCCGGTGACTATAAATTGAATAATAATTCAAAACAGTGAATTGGAGATAAAACAAAAGTTCTTATGGTTCACTAATAAGGTCAAATATAAGCATACTCAACAATAATATAAATGATATGAAACTTTTGGCATTATGGAGAAAAATGGCTTCTCTAAAGGAGAGTAATGGGAGTGCTATTTTATCAAAAATATTTTATAATTTAGTTTGTTTAAATAACTGCATGCATTTTAGGATATTAAAATCACACCCCAATATGAGTCTTTTTCACATGACACCCACCACAAAATTCCCGTGATTTTATTTTACCACCACTTTGTCCCTCATGTGTTCTCTCCCCTTTTCTTTCTCCTCTAGTAGCCAGAGTATTAATGTCTTGGGAAATTTGTTGTGATTTGTCTTTTCACATATATTTTTATATTTCACATGTGAGTTTATTCATCATATATATTTTCTTTATGTTTATTACTTATTTTTCCTAATAGGATCCCCAGATTTCCAGAAATTATTGATATCATCTTTTCTGTTCACAATGCTACATCTTCCACCGGAGTTCTAATGTTGTTTTCCAAGACTTTTCCCCACTTTCCTTCTCTCCAAATGTTCAGACTACTGGAAGTCATTATCCTGTGTCCTGAGAGTTTTTGTGGTTATTTATCTACTTACTTGTTTCATTTCATCATAGTCCACATAAACATGGAATCATTCTATGTTTCTATTTTTATTTCTTATTTATTTTATTTAACATGATTTTTTACTCTTCCAACCATGTATTTGCAAATATAGATAATTCATTGAGCATATATACCACAGCTTCTTTTTCCAGAAATATGTTGTTGGGAATTTAGGCTGTGTCCAAGGCCTTTGCAAACAAAGGGGTGAAGATATTTTTTTCTGATTAGAGATTTTGTATCTTCTAGGTATATTTCCAAGAGTGGAATTTTTGGATCAAATGGTAGATCCAATTTCTTAGGAATATCATATTGTTTTCCAAATCGGTTGCACCAATTTACATTGCCATCAATAGAGTAAAAGAGCTCATTTTTTATACACACCCCCTCCAATATCTGCTATTTTCATACTTTTTGATATAGGTCATTCTCAGTGATAAGAGGAAGTATCTCATTGTAGTTTTTATTTGCCTTTCTCTGATGATGAGTGATAGAGAATATTTTTATGTGCCTATTGGTCACTTACGCGACCTCATTAGATAGGTGTCTATTCAGTTATTTCCCCATTTTGGAATTTGTCACTTGCTTTTTTATTCTTGAGGTGGTGAGCACTTCATATGCTTTGGAGAGTAAGCGCAACTCTGATGTATACTGTGTGAATAATTTCCCCAGTTCCTTGTGCTGTCATTTTGTCTTAATTATCATTTATTTTGCTGTGATGAAACTTTCAATTTTATTTTCTCCTAGTTGTTTGACTTTGGTTTGGTTTCTTTTGCTGTCTCCTTTCCTTATACAAGGAGATGGTTGAGGTGAAGGTCATGGATTTTATTCCCCAAAATTGTCTTCTAGCTATTTTATGATCTTGTTTCATATGTACAGGTCTTTCATCCTTCTTGAGTCAAGATTTTTGTATGGCAATAATGACAATCTAATTTCTTGTTTTGGCAGATGTCTTTTAAGATTCCCAGCATCTTTCCTTACTCCACTCTGTACTCTTGGAACCTTTGTCATAAATAGGTTACTGATATAAGTGTGACTATTTTTGGTTCTCGTTGATTCTACTGATTAGTAGGTCTGTTTTCATTCCAGTGCCAAACTCTTGATGATGAACACTCTTAAATATAATTGGAGGACAAGGAGTGTGATATTCTCCACTATTCTTTTTTCTCTCTTATCTCAGTTTTGACTATATGAGGCCTTTAGTTGTTCCATACAAACTTTAGTATCATCTGTTTTATTTCCTTAAATATTTCCCTGGAATTTTTATGGAATTTCATATACACATATATGTATATATATCACTTTGGGGAGAATGTCCATTTTTACTATGTTAACTCTTATAATACATAAGTGTGGAATATTTTTCTACCAGTTTATATATTCTATTTACTTAAAGTCCTGTAGTATTCATCATAGAGATCTTTCACTTCCTTTGTTAAGTTTAATGCCAGTTGTTTGATATTTCTTGGTGCTATTGTGAATAGAATTTATTTATTTATTTATTTTGCCTATACTTCATGTTTTGTATATAGGTTTGCTACTGATTTTTGTCTGAAATTATCTTTAAATATATAAGAATCTTATTTACCTCAACAATAAACAAGCAAGCATTGCATTCAAAAGGAGTAGCAGAACTGAATAAGCAACTACGTATAAAGACACACAAATGACCTGCAGATAGATGAATATTACTTACATATCTCATCACTGGGTGTGTCGTTTTTTACTGGATTTCCTGTCCACTTTCAAACATTCAAAGAGATGCCTAGGAAGAACCAAATTGGGACAAGAGAAATTGTAGGTAAATGTACCAGACAAACATTGCATAAGCCTTGTTAAACATATTTGTTTCAGAAATTCAAGTCTTAGAAGGCAGTATGTGAAGGACAATGAACAGGAAGGTGAATAACGACAGATGGAGTCAGACTATGAGAAACAAGGTGACCTCCCTGCCTTTGTGAAGGCACCAGTACACAGGGAGTACTTGTCACAGATATTTCCTTCCAATTTAACATTTTCTATGGAATCATGTGAATGAAAACACATATCCCCTTTTTCATAAATCAGCAAACATTTTTACAAATGTATTTAAGGTTAACATTTTCATAATAATGATCTCTCTTGTCTCTGCCCTGATAACTTCTCCTTTCATGCAATGTGTGTTGTACACACACAGTACATACTTCTGGATACATATTACTTCACCTTTCTCAGTCCCAGCCACAGTAACTAGAAAACTTTATAGAATGCATGTTGTCAACATCTGGTTGTCTTTCCCATAAAGGATATAGGAATAGTACCCAAATATAGCTGTGAGTCTCCCATAAATGGGGGGAAGAGGACTTCACTTTAATATAAAAATCATGTGTCTGTTTTTGAATTAATATGAAAGTACATTTAAAATCAGAGAGATAAGAAAGAAATTATCAAGAGGAGAAAAATCTAATAACTACAAGTGTCCTTGGAGACCAGCAGGAAACGGATGCTCCCTTGGTTCTGGCAACATTCCAACCCCAGAAATACTCCCTTGATGACGAGTGTTACTAATAGAACAGAGAAAATAATTGTATACAGATGATAGTGAGTTATATATTTATGATATCCAGACATCCTATCAACTGAACATATCACCATAACTCAAAATATATAATTCTACAGTTTCATAGGGAAATGTACAATGTACAACACAATAGGCTGTTAAAGTTTAAATGAATAGAAACAGTACTCATGATAACATGCAGGATTTTTTATTTTCGAAATCTAGGTTTAAATTTTGGAACTTCCATATATATGCATGTGTGTATGTGTGTGTGTTTCTGAGCTTGCATGATAACTGATCTATGCTATACCTTATTGTTTTCACTTGATATTTGAATAACCTTATATCCTTTTTTAATAACATTGCAACTGTGTCAATATTTATTGAAAGCACAATTATATCTCATTTGTAAATGAATGATTATTTGTGATGAGCAGAGTATGATATTTTTGTTTACTTTATCTTTAGCACCTCCATCATTTTTCACCCCTCTGTGCTCAATTTCACAGGTTTGTCTTGATTCACTGCAACTTTACTATCACAAATAGCCCATTGTTCACATGGAACCTTTTTTGTTTTTCAATATTACAGCAATAGTAATCAAACTTCATTACATAAAGCTTCCAGTAACTTCCTAATAAGAATGAAGATGAAGAAATCCCATGCCTACAAACACCATATCTGACTCTCCCTGACCTTTCTGTTATCTTCAACTCTTCTTTCCTTGCACATTGATCTCACAAACATTGCTGATTTGGGACTTCACTGACAGTACAACTTAAATAATCAGATTTAATATATTCAAGAACAACTGCTCTGAGTGTCACTAAGTGGAAGGTTTGAGGATTGTTTTTCTGTTTCGAGCTTCAGTACCATTTCTTTTATCTGAATATCTGGATAATCTCTTTCATAAGCACATTTTTACTCAACATAAGAAGCAGACACATTCTCTTTTCCCTCTTTAATTATATATGGAGCCATTGTGTAATTATTGTTTTAATTCATCCTTTTCTCTGTAGACTGAGTGCCTTGTGCATGTAACAATGTAATACATGCTCCTCATCTCACTCCAACCAAATTGAGTTCAGTTGCAGCAGTAACTATGTGAATATTTTGATTAAAGTAGAGAATATATTCTCACATATATTTTAATGATGAGAAAAAGTACAGATGCAGTTACATCTGAATTTAATTGCTCAGGACTTGCTAGAGGAATATTTTCCAAATTCTGAAATTATACCAATTAGATGGTTAGATTACAGTTTTTAAAGAATGAGAAGAGGAAAATAAATAGCAGCAAAGAAAATATCAGTGTGCATCATACATCATATGTGTACACAAATTTATTTTTACTCATTGAGATACGTGTGTGTACTTATAGATATGTTTCTGGTATTGCGTGCATATGCAATGGGTGCAATTTAAAGGACATGTCTTACATGGAACACAATCATATCAGTCTGGAAAAAATGTACTGAAAGAAACATTCATTGTAAAAGTCCCTGCTAATGAGGGGAGACAGCATGAATGAAGACACAACTGAAGAGTCAGGTTTAGATAAAACACCTGATAGAGACTTTAGCTTGAGACATTTTATGGTTTATCTTGGGTTCATTCTACTCCTGTTTAAGGTATTTTTCCTACTGAAATGTCTCCATAGACATTCTCAAAAAAATCCACATATTATATGAAAATGTAAACGAACCCTTCACTTCACATGAATTAGCCTAAAGGACATGATGTCAAATCTACATTTCATTGTATGACCTTATCAATTATAATATCAGCTTCACTTTTGCAGGAATCAAATTTCTTTTGCTCACTTGTGTGTTTTTATGAATGTGTATATTTATGAAAATTGAGAATTCATAAGATAAGAATGGTTGAAAATAAAACCATGATTAATATAGTAGACTAAAATTATTAGTTACATAAAACTCAAATTAAACTTGGAAATACTAAATATTTTGAAAATAACTTTTTCACACCAACAGGGATCTCTAAATCATGAAAAAATGCAATAAGAAAATTAAGAAAATGTGGCGGAGTCATAGTATTAAAAGTGAAAATTTCTTCCTAAATAAACATTTGGGTTCAAATATGCTATGAAAAACGCAGAAGTTACTATTACCAAAATTCAAGAAAATTTCTTCCACAAGATAATACAAATAAAATCATTTTAAACAGAACTAACTAGAAAGGCAGAATGGTAGTAATAAGAAAGGATATGTAATTAGAATACAACACCTAACAAGGAATGTAATGAGCAAAATAATTCAGGGTAAATCTTAAATTAAAAAAATTGGTTTGAGTTAGCAGAATATGACCTAATGATGGAATAGATCACAGAAAATGGGTAAAATTTCTAAAATTATTTCCACTATTTTGTATCTGAAAACAATTTAATGCAAACAGAAGTGTGATTTAATAAAGCCAATCTTTTAATATATACAATAAAAAGCAATAATAAAATCTCAGGTGCCTGAAAATTGTGTAATTAAATATACAATACCTTCAAAATTAAGTAAAAGGTTAACATACTTAAAATTTTGTGCAGCCTCACCAGATCATGCTTAAATATATCACTTATATATAACAGACCCAATGACACTACACCTATCCACACATATTACTCAATTTCAAAGCCTGTCTGATGAATCCTACTTTTCCTGGAACCTCTTCCTCCTATTATATTTCTGTCTCAGTCAACTCCCATCACTTCATTGTTATCATGATCTTTGGATAAACGAGTCTAGGAGATACTTGATCTTTCAACATATTAAATATGATTGTGATATAAGTAGTTAACCAAATAAACAGAAATATCTTATTGGACTAGGATTTTTGTGCTCTCAGTGATCTGAAGTCAATGTTCTTAGCTCAATTCTCTCACCCTTTCTGTAATATCTAAGTCTCTACCACTCACCTTGTTGGGTTCTTTAAGCGTGAGGTCGCTATGTGGTGATTTGGATTTCTCCCTGATGGTTGATCTTGGAGAATGTTCTGTTCCCACAACATACAGAAGGGAAGGGGCTCATCAGTAACTGGGTCAGACATAGGAAACAGAAGCACAACATTGTCCTGTCCTCCCAGTGTTACACAGACTGAGACTGAAGCTTTTAATATTGTTCCATCTCATTAGCTCATTATCACAGTTCCATTGTGTTAGTCCATCCTCTATGCTCATGTTTTCCCTTTGGGATACTAGTCAGGATAGAAATGGATTTTTCTTAATGATTTTTATGATCTTAGGGGACTAGTACAGAAGTCACATGAACTCAGCATCTATTAATCCTTCTACATGAATTTCTGCCTTTTAGAGTTTTAAAGCATCAACACCGATTCACAACCTTGAGTTAATTATTTACCAATTCTAAGACAGTGGAATCTTCAGGATTAAATTTATTTAATATTCAATACAATTTAATATTTAATGTTTGACTTAAGGCGGGGTGTAGGGGAAAACCCTGATATCGTCAGGAAATACTATTTTCCTTCCAGACAAAAGAAAAAAAATTCTTTGGTTATTTACCTGTAGTGTCAAATTATATAACTTTCTGACATTTTGCCAAATAATTTCTATTTAATCACAAGTTCACTTGTGAATACAATTTGTGAGTACAATTTTGTTCCTTCTTATACAACATTTGCTATTATATAAGACATGCCTTTAGATGTTTTATTCACCATTGATTTTAAATAAAAATTTATTATTTTCTTTGCTTACAAAGTAATACACATTTTATATATTTAACTCACTTCTCAGTCTATGAGTATTACATACCATACCAGTTACCAGAGTTCTAATGTCCTACAAAAAGTTTGGTTCGCCGATGTTTTTTATTATTCTCAGGATAGTTTTGGGTATTTGAGGCCATTTGCAATTTCAAAAAATCAATAATTTAATAGCTATTCAGTAATTTAATAATCCATGAGCGGTATCAGTTATCTAGTACATTAATTATACAGTAATCAAATCTATTATTGTAGACAAATTAATAACTTGATAATTCTTTCAGTACTAAACGTAGAATATTTTCCATCTCTTTGTGTCTGCTATTGTTTTGTGTAAGTTTTATAGTTTTTTATTTAGAGCTCTTGCACCACTTTTGTTAGGTGTATTCCTAGATCCATGACCTTTTCTTGGAGATACTGAGAATGGATTTTTTCTTACTTTATTTTCTCTCTACTTCAATGTTGGTATATAGGAATACAAGTGATTTTTGAGTCTTGATTTTATATCCTGCCAATTAACTATACTAATTTATTTTTTGGTAGAGTCTTCATGTTATCTGCAAATAATGATAGTTTTATTTTTCACTAATATAGGTTCCTTGAATATGTTTTTTTCTGGTTTTATTGCTGTGGCATAGTCTTCCAGGACAATGTTAACTAATAGTGCTGTGGGAAAGTAACCTTGCTAATTCCAGAGCTTAGCGGAAAAGATTTCCTTGTTTAAGTATTGAGTATAATGTTGACTGTGGTTTTGCCATATATTGCTCTTATGATGAGGTATGTGTCTTCTATCACTGTTTTCCAATGGTTTTATCATGAATGGGTGTTGGATCATGACAAAGTTTTCTCAGTATCTATTGATATATGATTTTTTTATTTTCTGTGTTGATGTGGTGTATTATACTGACTGATTTGTGTATGTTGAACTACTCTTGAATCCCACTTGATCATGGAATGTAAATTTTAAATGTTCTGTTGAGTTTGTTTTGTCATGATTTTAATGATGATTGTTCCATATAAATTAATATGTGGTATTGGTATAGTTTTCTTCTTTGTATGTTTGTCTGGTTTGGGAATAAGGATAACATTGGCCTTATATAATGTATTTAGGAGTTTGACCTCTTCTACTTTGTGAAAGAGATTTTAGGAGTATGGTAATTAACTCTTCTTAGAATGTTTGGTAGTATTCATCAGTGAAATCATTTGAAATGGACTTTGGTTCTTTGGGAGACTTTTTTTATTACCACTTCATTTTCTGTGCTTGTGTTTTGACTGTTCAAGTTGCCACTGTCTTTTGGTTCAGCTTTGGGAGGTTATAAAAATCTAGAACTCTATCCATTTCTTTTTGATTGAGGAATTTGTTGGCATATTATACTCATAATAGTCTCTCATGATTGTATTTCCTTGCTGTCAGTTGTAATCTCACCTCTTTGATTTCTGATCGATATGAGGATTTTATCTTTGTTCTTTGTAAGTCCACTAATACTTTTGCAGAGCCTACCAGCCTCTTGTTGTGATTGATCTTTTCTGTGTTTCTTTTGCTTTCAACTTCTTGTATTCATAATATAATATTTATTATTTCTTTTTTATGTTAGTTTCAATTGTTTTTCCCTTCCTAGATCCCTCAGGTATGAGGTTAGGGATTTAATTTGGGCACTCTCTTCATTTATGGTTTTGCTTGTAAAGCGATTAATTTTCTTCTCTGAGCTGATTTTCCTTCATTTCTTGTGTTCTCATACATCGTCTCTTTTTTAGTATGTTTCTAGATGTCTCAATTTCGTCTTTAATTTTATTGATGATTGAAGAGTTGTTCAGAAGCACATTGTTTATCTCCACAACCTTGTGATTCTTGGAGTTTTTCACTTCCAGTTCATGCCTTGTGTCCTCCATTTGTGGTCAGAAAAGATGCTTTATATAATTTGAAACCTGCTAAACTTGATGGGACATTTTTGTGTATCTAGAATGGACTAACTTTTAAATGTTATATGGACAATCTTTCTTGAAATAAGTGAGTATCAAAATCCCTTACTATTATTGCATAATTATCATTGTCTGCATTTAGCTTCGCCATTATTTGCTTTATATATTTAAATTATCCATCACTGGATGCATATATGTTAATGATATTACTTCCTCTTAATGAATTACCACTATACCATAATGTAATGCTCTTTCTTGCCTCACGATATCATTTTTAGGTAGACATTTTATTGAGCGAAATTGGTGTTACAATTTGATTTCCTTTCATCACTGATACTTTTGTGCATTTTCCCTTAACCTTTGACTTTCAGCCTTTGTTTTGGATCAAACAAATAGGAGTTTCTTAAAAGCATGCTATTAAAGAATCCTGTTCATGAGCTATCCAGTGACTCCATGTCTTTCGATCAGTGCCCTAGATCATTCTCACTGAGTGTGATAGCTATTTTATAGTACTTTATCACTGTCATTTGAGACTTTGTTTTCTATGTCTACTTTTTCATTTCCCATTTATTTTTATTTGCTTTGTCCTCTGGCTTTTGGTTCTAGTCCTTCAGTTTTATTTAAATCCTACTGAAGTATCTCTATATTATATTTTGTGATTTTCCCATATGGATTATTACTCTATAGACTATGATAGTTTTTCATGAGCTGTCATCATATTACATTTATATGTTCATAAAGATTCCAAGATTTTCTTTCCCCCATTAGTTTTTATTTGTTCCAGCCTCTTGGTTATGTCTGTGTCTGCATTTGCTTTCTTGTTTATAACCATTCTCAGTGCTTTGTTTGTCTTTTGTTTCATTTCCCCTAAAGCAGGAAATCTTTTAGGATTTCTTGAGTAGGATGATTAATGGTGGAGAAATCTACTATGATTTTTTTATCTTTGTATACTTTATTTCTTCTTCCTATGTGAATGATTCTTTTGCAGATTAGAGTCTTCTTGGATTGCAGTTTTGTCTCTTAGTATTTTGAAAACTTCATTCCACTCTCTCCTGGCCTGTAAGGCTTCTTCTGATGATTCTGATGATATTCTAATGGTTATATCTTTGTGGATTTTATCATTTATATAACATCATTGGATGTTTCTGTTGTTGACATTTCCTAGTTTGAGATTATGTGTCTGGACATAGGTCTTTTTAAATTTAGAAATTTTCATAATCTGTCTGCCCTTTGAACCTCCATGGTAATGTTTTTGTAACAGCTGTGTGAGGCTCTCTGCTATTACTTCCTTGAGTACTTTTCCTTGCTCTTTGCCCTGTCCTCTTATTCTGGGATACCTTTGATTTTTACTTTTTTCCTTCTCATGGTGTTTGATGTTTGTCATAGGAAATAGCAGGAATTTGAATAATACACTTATCCATGAAATATTTGGAAGGTTTTGAATTTAATTCCTCAAGTAATTCATTTTGCTTCTCATTGGTCATGGCATTTTTTGTGATATCTGAAAGTAAAGAAAAGAAAGCAAACATTAAATGTGAATATTTTGCTTCATTGGCTGTAACACTAAATTCCTCACTGTAAGGTACTTGTGACTCTGAAATAAAGCCATTTGTCATTAATACAGCAAAGGTAAATCATGAAAATTTGTTTCAACTAATTTTACTGATACTTTGCAGTACATATCTGATTCAGATTAATCTCTACAATCAGAATAAGGAGACAGAGACTTAGGAAGGCTAATTTTTGTTACAAATATATAATATGTTATTGAAGCTTTTATGCACTCAAATTAAAAATGCACTCATTAGTATGTACACTGAATTTTTGTGTGGTGAATTAATTAAGCAAAAATATTTGTATTTATATACAGAATAATTTAATTAATAAATGATTTAAAAGAAAAAATCTAATGATGCACAATACAAAGAAGGATCTTTAGCACAGCTAGAGAGCAAGGCAATCATATTTTAACCTAACTTTCATCTAAATAAAGATTAATACACTTTTATTAATAGATAATAGTGGCATAAATTTGTTCTAGACAGATTCTCACAACCTCAAAGATTAGTTATAATCTCAGTGAAGAGGTTCATTGCTGACTATACACAAATGAGTATCTGACCAGAGTTCAGAATAGCTGCTCACCATATAATCCCATTCGTAATTAAGCAATTATAATAAATTGGTTGCACTAAGTTGGTTAATTATACATCTAATACTTAAATCAAATCAACCATGTTGAGGACACTTATATTAGGCATTTGCTTATTATTGTAAAAATATATTAATATTCAAGACTATAACTGTTTCACTATCAAGTCTATTTCATATACCTATATTAAGAAGTAACTATACTGAGGCTCACTTACAGGAAATAAGACATTAAAGGCAAATATGTTTGCTCAGAAAAATGGGGATCCTTTATTTTCTTTTTCTGCTTTCCCTTTTGAAATCTGAATCAGTACTGGAGAACTGAACCGATTAATTTTTAGGATGACCAGCAGGTGATGTTACTGCATTGCTTTATTTTATGTGCATCATCATTGCTGACTTTCTTTGGAAATAATCCTTGCTCTGTCTATGGGGTGGTGGTGAGTAACTGATGAAGTAGGGGTGCAGATGTCCACACCGTTATCACAGATGCATAGAAGGGGTTACCTCATGTGAATGGCACCAGAGTAAACCCTATCTTTATGATCTTGGATCTGAGATTTCTCTAACCATTGTTGGTGAACTTTATGTAATAATGGATTCAGGAGGTAGAGGAGGAAGAGTTCAGTTCAGTGCTTTCTCCGTTTTCCTCCTTAACAGATTTCTAGTGGGGACAATCCTGGATTCTCTACTTTCGGCTCCATTCGTCTATGGATCATTGACATTTAACCAACTCTGTTCCCATAGTCAAGGTCCCTTATCTCTCAGTCTATCCAGGTCAAAATCAATGCAGCCACTATCTATCACACCAATGTTGGATCAACTTGGAATCTCTTCAAAGCATTCTTTACTGATATTTGGGGTGCAACAGGTACTATAGTCTTATAATCAGATATGATATTCCCTCCTTGATGTCACATTTTTGACACTGCTTAGTAATTTCTCTGAGGAGCTAAGTAGGGACATCCTTTTACCTATCATGATATTCTAATTGTTTTATTAACAAATATATCATAATGAAAGAATAATTGACAGATCTCACTTTCTAACAAAAGAATGAAATTCCCTATTGTTTTGAAAAAATGTGTCATGAAATGCATGCACTTGTATATTGACAAATGCTTATATCAAAGGAACTAAGTTCTTCTACCCCGTTTGTTTGAAAGAAATAGAACAATTTTCTGTAGCTATCAGGGATAGTTTAATCATCACAATCAATATTTTTGAAGATTTGAATAATCAAATTCATGATTTTTTTAGTTTTATACATTGAAGAATATTATGTCTGTTTTTTGATAATGTTCTGGGAGTTCAGATCCTTAGAGGTCATCAGAGGTCATGAAGAAAGACTATCACAAACTATATTAACTATATTTCACCTGGTTTGCTGGAAACAGAATTCCCAGGAAATATTTTCTCTCTCTTCAGACTAGTGTTTCACAAGGAAATTGCATACTTGCAGGTTAGAGTAACACATGAGAATTCTGAGGAATGAGCAGATTCAGGGAGCTGTCAATGCCCTACTTTGTTTTCCTTCTCTATAAGACATGGGTGGACAGAAAGGGGTGTGTATTTTCTTCCTAAGTTTGATTCGGAAACTGATTAACCATTTCTTCTTTCTGTCTTTTGTGGAAACAGATCTTCATTTACCAACTTCAAACATCAGTGAGGAATTCATACCTCCAAATGGAGATCTCCCTCTCAGACTTCCCATACAGGAGAGTCAAAGGAGCTTAGATACTAAGAAACACTTCAGGGAATGGGAGCTGAAATTTTAAGTTCACCTCAAGTGAGAGCCAGTCCAATTTAGGGCAGAGAAGAGATTTTTTATTCCCTTTGTTAGCCATAGACTCTATACTTAATTTACTTAAAATCTTTAATTATTTATCCACTGAATTATTATATCTAAGAATTTCTTGACAACAAAATTAATGGGAATTGAACTGCAGTTGTATGATACTGAGAAAGGATTGGGAGGCAGAAAGAGATTTCACATAAACTCATATTTATTTGAACTTTTGCATTCAAGGGAGAGTGCAGTGAAGTGAAGAATTTTTAATTTGTTGGAAGGTGTGTATTTGAGACTGGTTAAACCTTTTATAAAGATCTTTCAAAATGAATGCACAAATGACTTTGCAAATCAGTTCAAGACATGCATTTCATAATATCTTCTTTCATGTTTGGAAACACATAAAAATAAAATTTACTTAAATTTAACCAATGAATCACTTTACCATTCATTCATTGTTTACTGGTGAGTCTTCATATATTTTTATATTGGTAGTGTTTTACTAAATTTTAAATGAATTATTCAAAGTCATTACATAATTGTTATACTGGAGTCTGAGATTTTATTAAATTTTATTGCAACACTTCAAAAATTCATTTTTTCAAGTCGTATTTATTTACATTGAAATCATTTACATAGATGTAGCTAAACTTTGTGAATATGTTAGTAATAATCAGTTTTTATCCCCTCTGTCCTTTTAAAAACCACATTGAAATAATCGATGCTTTTATAGGTATATAGTTCAAATCTTCATACTACTGAACCTATTGCTTTTTATAAAGTTTTTCATATTTAAAAGTATTCCAATTCTTTGGAAATGCAATCTTGAATTATAGAACTATGATGATATGGATAATTTTATGTCATATTCACTCTATCAATACTAATTATTTTAATTAATTTCACTGATTAAAATTATTTAAATAAATGGCATTTATTTTTTATTTTCCTCATTTTTAATTTTATGAATTCTTATTTTCTTTATCTAAAATGAACACATTAAGAAAATTACAAAAAGTGAATTAATTAAATGAAGTTCCTGCAAATATGGATCTTACATATGACAATAGGGAAGTGTGAATGCAATACAATTAATGCAGGTGCAATGATCTATTCAAAGATTTTCATGTGAATAAGGGGGCTTTTCTCCATGAAATATCTATGAGTTATGGAGATTATCAGGATAGATTGCAGTGGATTAAGAACCAGAAACAAGATGGCAATATACCCTGGACATGTATGATCTTAAAACAAAATTTATATTATCTTGGATAATATCATTGATGCTTTATTCTACTCTAATTCATACAAAACATAATATCATAAACTCAAAGGTCTTGAACAAGAAGATAGAATACATTCCTGTAGAATCCCTCCATTTCCATTATAGCATTTTTAGCTTCTTCTTATTTTCTCACAATTGATAATTTTTGTGAGAGCACAACCTCTCATTCATTCACTAAACATATATGAACATATATATTCAGCTACCATTACAAATTAAACCATATATAGCTGAACTGAGATATGGATAATGTAAGATATTATTCCATGCCTCAGAGCACTCACAATATAAATTGAAAAAGACATGACATTAAATAAAAATTGCATTGTCAGCACCAATGGTAAAATTAAGTGAAGGAAAAGTTCTATTACTGTGGTGTTGTTAGAATAAAAAGACTATGTAGAAGATAATCCAGGTCAACAGACTTTTTAAATTGAAGCTGGAGAGAGACTATTTTCAAGCATACTAGTGGGTGAGTTTTCAATCAAAGGGCAGGGGGTGTATTAATTCTCTGAATGTTGGAACTGTGGTGTTAGTGAAACCATAAGTCAGTTTCACTGTGTGTGAGGTCAGTGTGGGTAAGAATGGGACAGCAGGAGGGTGAAAGTGTCAGAAAAGTAAGAAAAAATTAGGTCTGGTGTTTCAGGCCAGCAAACATGCCTTTGCTGGGAGTGAGGGTGAGTTTTAAGCAGTTGAGTTTGATTATTAACTTTTAAATATAGAAAATCAGTGAGTTAGTGTGAATATCATGTTAGCAGTGATAGAAAAGAAAAAAATATGTACTGAAAGAAGAGTGGAATTGTGGCCAGAGGGTTAGAAAATGGAGGTTTTTGAGAGGAAGTTGAAAATAATAATTCTCATGACATCACAAGTTGGAACCATTGGTTAGTGAAAGGAGTTAAAAATTATAAAATTTCAACATCTGTTGATAAAGTTTGTAGAGTTCCTTAAAATTGTGAATAAACAAGGTTATCTAACTATTCAAGTGAAGGCATTACATTTTTAGAATGGAACAGTTAGCTCTCAGTGTTCAGACTGCTGGTATATAGAGTATTCAGAATTTAAACAGGGATTTTCTGATTTCAAATCCTTACATTTTATCACTGAGAAGTCTTTTATCCATTCAAACTTTAAAACTTCCTAAATATGTTGGACTTTGTGTATTTTCCTGTTTAATTGTTTTTATTCACTTTTTCATTATCTAGTAATTTTTTCCATCTGTAGCTTGTCATAAAGATATCATTGGTATCTAATTTGGATAAATTGACTTTGATTCTTCATTAGTTATTCTGATCATTAATTTTTAATGAAGTTGAGATACTGCCAGTTCCAAGGATGCATTCTCGTCCTCACGCTCTCTAAAGAGACCTGAAGTTAGTAGTGTTCTTTTATTTTTCTGTCCATTTCTTTATTCACTATTTATTTTAATAGTAAAACTTATTTCTTTTGTCTGCAACAGTGCATTGATTTTATTGAATATTGAATATTGAAATTGCACCTCAGTCTACTTCAAACTACTCCCATCATTGAAGTTCCAGTGCTTTTTACCACTACCTTTCCCCCATTGCATCCCTCCCCTCTTCCCTGCAAGGATATCACTTGGGAACAGGGAGAAGAGGGGGCATCGCCAGAGATTGAGAAACTCAGAGTGAGATTCTAGTAAACTAGAGTCAGGGGTTCAACAGTCTCATGAACTGAGAACCCTGAATATCCTTCCCTCCACCTATTTATTGAGTTCATATACAGCATTGCTTCAAGCGGCTTATGCAAGCAAATTTATAGTTATATTTGATTTGCTTATGCAGCCTTTTGCTTTCTATCTATATAACTGTGTCTATTTTGGGGGGAGGGTAAAGTTTCAAGACTGCTCCAGTGCTTTCCCTTGGTGGCCTTCTCCAGGTGCTCTAGGCCTGGTGTCCTTGATGTTCTGCCAACTCCCACTTTGTCCTTGCTCCATTCTCTGCCCACAACACTTCCCGTCATCCCTTTCCAGTAATCATGGTACTGTGTTCTGTTATTTATTTGGGGTTCGTGTAGTCATTTGCTTCATGTCATTATATTGAACATATGAGTGAAAACATCCTACATTTCTTTTTTCTTTCTTACTTATTTTGATTAACATTTCCTCCTCCATATCTATACAGATTGCTGCAAAGGGCATACTTTCATCTTTTATAAGAACTGCATAGAATTCCATTGAGTATATAAACCAAAACGTCTTTTCCAGTTATCCGTTGATGGGGAATTTTAATATTTCTTGAGACACAGAACACACTATGATCACCATACAATTTGAGTCTCATATTTGCATGTCTATGAGAAGCTCATAACTGGAATAATTGCTTATATATCGTTGAGGGAAAACATGCAGATGCTGATTGTAATTTTATCAGTTTTTCTAATTAATTTAGCTGGAATGTGAAAAGCTAGTTAATATTAGCACTCCACTAAAAAACTAAATAAACCATTATATATATTTCTCCATCATTGAATGTAGGGGCTTGTGTTCATTGATAATCTATAATGATCATTTAGAGAGTGCCTAAAATCTGTTAGACACTCATGCATTTCTGAAATAAACAAAGAAATTATCATTAAAATAATAAAAAAGAAAGAAATATATGACCATTTTAGGAATGGTCTTTGAAGACAAGTATTTCAGAATTAGTAACAAAGAATTCCTAAACAGGCACTGATGCAAGAGAATGTATTAAAGTTAATTTTGAGACTAATAAATAAAAATAATAACAGCTAACGTGTGAGTAATGCATGTGTCATATGTATTCATGCTGCTTCTCTTTCCTAGAAGTCTCCTTCAATGCATAAAATCAGGTGATACAACATAAATTTCAAAATTTCTTCTCCTGGGATATTCAAGGGATACATAATTGCAACCATCATCTTTGGATTTTTTCTCATATGCCTGATAACTGTCCTGGGTAACATGATTATCATATGAGCAATCATCTCTGATCCCCACCTCCACTCACTCATGTATGTCTTCCTCTACAACGTGTCATTTCAGTCATCTGTCTGATTGCTTCAGTCTTTGAGATGTTGCAGAAAAACAATACCAAGAACGTATTCATCACCTGTGCAGGATTAATTTCACAGATGCTTTCTTTCCTACAGTTTGTTGTATTGGATGTCTTTCTTATGATGATGATGGTCTTATGATTATGATT
>RJWH01008236.1:0-32383 GCA_004363575.1 Solenodon paradoxus
AAAACTATCAGGGGAACTTGCCCCAAATAGCTACCACGAGTCACTGACCCCTCGCATATTTATTGTCTTTACATGAGGCAGTCATTTACAGAAAAAATGCCAGAAGTAAATCGGCCATTCTAACAAACAATGTTTACAGAGTGATTTTACATTTAAAAGGTTTAAGATAACTATCTAGCTTCTAGGCTTCTTCCTGAGCCTCAGCTGAGAACAAAAACCTCCTCGCCAAGGTTTTCCTCGCTGGGCGGACCATTGGTTTTCCAATTGCCTAGGTAATTGTATTAATCTGCTTTTAGCTTTACATATCTAAACTAAGTTTCCTCTTTATTGATCTCAACATTTGCCATTAAAAGCAACAGCTTCTATAGGACACACAAGGAAAATCAAAGGATATGTTAGGACAGGCAGTCAGGTAGACACAGGCTGAGGCAGACAAAACACATGCACAAATAGCTGACAAAACAGCAATGGCCACGTTGGCACAGAACTATATGGGCAAGAGGCAGATAGAAAGTTAAGGAGCTAAAGAATGTGAAAGGAGAATTTTGAGGAAGGGAGACTTTGAAATAGTTCTGCAAAATAACTGAGAGGGGTGGGGCAGTCTTGAAACAGTTAATCAGACAGGCCCTAAGACAAGAAGAGGGGCTGTGAAACCTGCCCCAGAGTACCAGCAGCTTGCTTCTTCTCCACATCTTGCCCATTCAGATCTCTCCTAAATGTACTTTCCTGTTGCCTATTAGATTCTTTCTCATCTTTACTTGTCTGGGTCTGGTGTTTTTTAATTCTTTCACTCACTGAGGTTTTGTTTATTCGTCCATGCTAACGAAGAGCACAAAATATTTCCCCTTAAATTCGTAAAGATTTAAGTTCTTTAAACATTTCATTGACAGTGCTACCCTTAAAATGGGGGCAGATGGGCTGACGGCAGGAGCACAGTAAGAGGAACTGTGCGCTAAAGACAAGTCTGCTTACAAGCTGGGTCCAGACCACAATACATTTGTCAAGCACATTGTTCAAGAAGTTACAGGCCTTGTGCACCCTGGTGGAGTAGTGGTTAGGTCAATTGCCTCTGAAGGAGCAAGCCACATACTCCTGGGTTAGAATCCCCAACCCAGGGGGAAGCAACCAGTGTGAACAACTAAAATAAATAAAAAATAAAAGTGCTTCTTTCTTTCTCTTCCTGCCTGTCTGCCTTCTCACCTTCATTCCTACCTGTACCTTTCCTTTAAAAAAAAAAAAAAAAAAAAAGTAGTATTAAAATTCTCTCCCCAGCTGTCATCTGCAGTCAAGACTTTTTAAAATGTAGGTAAAATCTCAGTAGGAAAGATTACTAAAAGAGGATGTGTGTATGTATGATTGTACAGTTAGAGGAATCTTAAGAAGGCTTAGATGATGGGAGTCTTTTAAGTCCACTAAGCAATCCTTTATGTTCAAAATGCAAAATGTTCAATAAAAATGTTTTAACCAGTAAATGGGAAAAATTATTCTGGTAGAATAATGATGACAGATATGTTTTGAACATACTGAATTAGTGAAATATTTAAATAATATTGACTGATTTACTAATTAGTACAAGTGCTACGTGCTTAAAGTTAGTAAAGATGATTAAGAAAAACAGTATTTTACAAAGTACCAGTCCAGTGAATAGACACTATTTAAATTATCCTATATCAAATTACAAGGACTTACCTTGCCAAGATTCTTGGCACTTTCATACTAAGTTAAATTACCTTGGGAAAAAAGCATAATAGTAATTGAAAAGCAACTAATTATAAGTAATTATAAGCCAAATTATGTTTATACCACAATTAGTGTTTGAGGTGGTTTAGAAGAATGAAACTTAATTTCAATAAGCAACCATCAAATAATTGAATGGCTTGTAAAACACATAAATACTTATTTTATCTTTATTCCAAATATAACCACTGCATGCTTTTAATTATTATTATAATAAAATAAGCAACATTTATTATCTTTTGTCCCAATCCTGTTTGAGTTGAATGCTTTAAAGTACATGGCAAAAGTAGTATATGTACCTGCCATGCAACATAGCTTCTTTCAACAGGTTCATAGGAGAAATGAGAACAAATTCACATTCTTGTCTTACAAGTATTACCCTGCAGGGAATTTAGGTGCAAACTCAAACCCATGTCTTTTTCAATGGATTTTTACATGCTTACATCGTCTTATTTCACTTCTACTTGCGGCAAAAAGTCTTTGTCTAAGGATGATAGGGATAAGTCTTTTGTCTTGTCACAATGGTCACTTTTAATGTCAGGTTGTTTTTTCCTTCCATATTTCCAAGTAAAAGTCTTAACTTTGTTACCACAACTATGCCACCTTAGGGTTATACTATTTGACTAACCTTGACAACTATTTTACACTTAATGTTGATTACTGAAATATTAGACTGATAGCTCTTTATATTACCACTAACGATAGCTCTGAATCTCTGTTGTATTCGTTTCTGTGAAAATTCTTTTGAAGTATTTGAGATAACGCAGTAATTGTGTGTGTGTGTGGGGGCAACCCCAATCGTTATGAAAGAAAATTAAATGAAAAATATTATCCAATAACTTCGGATTATATTTAATAAACCTAGTTTCTAGAAACAGTTTTGCCGTATACATTCCCACGCTGACCACGACAGATGCTGAGCTCAACAACTTCAAGGTTTGGGAAGCCACATGGTAGAGCTGGAGCTCTCCAAGGCTGGGAGCCACGTTGATTTTCCCTTTTTAAATAGGGAGACAACGCTTCTGGCCATTGTGCAAACGATCAAGAACTGCATTCATCTTCACATCAGCTAAAGCGTGAGCAGATTAAAAGCCTTCTAATCCGACCCTTTGGTAACGTGTACATCACAGACTAACGTAGAGATTTAATGCCCGGCTTCATTCGCCTCGGGGGAAATATGCTTTATAGAATGACCAAGTACCTCAGTAATCACCATGACCTACACAAGATTAAAACCACCACGCTAGTACAGCAGTGGCCATGCCGAATCCCGCCACGCCTCCGAAGAATCCATGTTCTCTGCTAACTAGTTGTTTCACACAGTCCTGCACAGCCTTTCCACACTCCAATCCCGCTCTCTCCCCCCAATCTGCACACACTCCCAGGTTCCCAGTACTCAGCCCGATAGCACAGCGCCGTCTCCCGCCCAAGACACAGTGCAAATCCTAACCGCACCGCAGCCGGCAGCGCCCCGCGCGCTTCGCGGCCCACAGCCAGCCTATCATAACTTGGCGGCTGGTGATTGACACGCAGCTAAAGCAATGAGTTTCAGGGGCGGTATTACGTCATTTCCGGTCCTTTCGGGGAGACGGAGTATATATATTGAGTGCTCACGCAGCGTCCTCGCTTCCACAGTATGGCCGGCGACATTAGCTAGCGCTCGCTCTGCTCTCTAACGGGGAACAGCGGACTGCAAGAGACTGAACTGTATCTGCCTCTTTTCAACAGACTCACGTTCAACTTTCGCTCACATACACAAAAAGCCGGGGAAATTTTATTAATCCTTTTTTAAAAAAAAAGTTAATATAAAAATTATAGCAAAAAAAAAAAGGAACCTGAACTTTGGTAACACAGCTGGAATAATCCGCGGCGGCGGCGGCGGCGGCGGCGGGAGAAGAGATTTAATTTAGTTGATTTTCTGTGGTTGTTGGTTGTTCGCTAGTCTCACAGTGATGGAAGCTGCACATTTTTTCGAAGGAACGGAGAAACTGCTGGAGGTTTGGTTCTCCAGGCAGCAGCCCGACGCAAACCAAGGATCTGGGGATCTTCGCACAATCCCAAGGTGGGTGTTCGGGGCTCTCGGCAACGTTCGAGGCTGGGGGCTGTGACTGCCTGGAAGGCACCAGTGTCTGGGGGGGATTGGGGGCCGGGGGCCTGATTCCCGAAGCCTTCCAGTGGGGACAGGTCCGCGGGCTGGGGTTGCTTGGGTGGCCGGGGAAGGGGCTCTTGTGATAGGGGAGCGGACGCGGCCACGCGGGTTGCGAGCCGGCTTCTCCCGCCGCGGTTGCGGGTTGGGCGCAGCCGGGGGGGAGGGGAAGAGGCCGGCGCCGCGTGCTCAGGTAACGTCCTGGGATGGGCGGCGCCGTTGAGGGTGGCGTGGCGGTCCGCTGCTCCTGACTTTACCCTCGGGAGTTGGCGGTCGCCAGCCCTGGGTGGGGATTCTTGGGAGGGCCGAGCGGCAGGTGTGGCTCGGCGGGCTTAGTCAGGCGCTAATTCGGGCGTGCCGGCCTCGGAGTGGAGGAGGGACGTACGGATCTCGCCGCGTGCGGCGGGAGGAGGGCCCCTCCCGGCACCGGGCTGAGGGACTGGCGAGCAGGCCTCCCGGCCGCGGTCTGCACTGACAGCGTGTGGCGACGGACAGCGGGATTGGGCGGGAGCTGGGGTGTCGCAGTGGCTGGGCCCCAAGGCCGCCCTAAGGTGCTCTGCACCAAAGCCTTTTCGAGGCGGCCGTGGAGCCTGCTGGGGCTTGCTCCCGAATCTCTTGACCTTGGGTTGGGTTGTGTTACCCGTTAACGAGTCGGCGGGCTCCTGGAGTGGTGCGCGGAAGGGTGATGTCTGCCAGCATTTACGGACATGGCCAGAGGCCGGTCCGAGCCAGGGCGTAAAACCTTTAGCGCCTAGGCTTGCAGAGGAATCTGGGGCGTCAGCCTGCCAGTCACGCGACAGAGCGGGGCTGATCGCGCGGATCTGGAGAGGTCTTTGAGCGGTCCGGGTGGAAATCATCTCAGAGAAAAGCACGCGCCTCCTTCCGAAGGTGCCGGGGCCTGCTGGCGGCGGAGCTCTGGCCGCCACCCCTTTCGTTTTTTTAGGCTCCTCCGCGCACAAGTGCTGCGAGTGCGGCGGAGGAACTGGCGGGGCTGCTTCATTGAGAGGCGACGGCCAATGAGCTCTTGGGGCCCTCTGAGAACCTGGCCCCCAGGGTGTGGGCCAATGGGCGTTTCAGGAATGTTGGACACTCTCGCCGCCGTCCCTGACAAAAAGCAACTGGAGAAGGGAATCTAGGCGGACACGTGCTGCCCGGACTTTAAAGCAGTGTATCTTGATGAATTTTCTCCTAGAAAAAGCATCGTATTGCTAAAATTTTACGGATTTCATTTTTCAACCTTTGTGTGAAACTTAAAATGTCTAACAACCTTTTACTAGGCTCTGTTCTAAGCATCTTATATGCAGTATAGGAAGCAGTTTCTTAATGGAGAAGCTTAGTATTTCCTCCATTTCACCGCTGGGAAAACTCCCTGGTATTGGCGATACACTCTGTGTGTGTGTGTGTGTGTTGGGGAAATGATTGTGATCGGATTATCTGGAAAATATTGTCAAGGAGAATAAGTTATGAATAACAAGTTGTTTTGCTTGGGCTTTTTATTTCAAAACGTTGTTAGCAGACGTTCTTAATTTAATAAAGGGTTTTTTTCTCCCCGTTCTTGAGCAAAAAGTGTCAGAATTCAAACGAGCTTTTTTGTGTGTGGTAAAGTGTTCCTTGAGTCAAGGAAAGGGTCATTTTAAAGGCAGCTGCATAAACACTTTTCCTTTGTACTTTGACCAGCTGAAGTGATTTTACTGTTTCAATGTAGCACTTTAAATGACAGCAGAAATTAAATCTTTGATGGGGCATTCATTCTCTTTTGTCAAGGACATGATTTAGTGCCATACATTTTGTAGGCACTTAACACTTATTCAGCCACTGTTTTATGAGTGTTACCACATTTAAGCTACTGTAGAAAGTAATCAGAACTGAAAAGTTTCTTGACTTGAACTGAGAAGTTCATTCTGTGACATGCACTGGTTAGGTTATTAAGAGGTAAAGAAATACTAAGTCAGAAGTTGTAAAAGGTGGATAACTGCATGTGGATAGGCTGGCAAGAGGGAACAATAGTGGAATCCTTGGGGTGTAGAAACTTGGAAGATTTATCAGAAATCTAGAAGAATGTATAATGAAATGGTTAAGTGCATGACCTGGAATATCTTAGATTTGAATTCAAGCAGCATTTAATAGCTGTCTGGTGTTTCCTCATCTCTAAAATTGAGACAATAATGGTACTTACCTCATAGGGTAGTTGTCTGAGTTAAATGTCTATAAGTGTTTTTATCTTTGATTCTTTGCTCTTAGGGACAGATTTCTTTTTTAAGCAAACAAGACTGAAGAAAATGTATCATGTGTAGTCTAAAAGGCTGCATGTTGAAGAGGGGCCCCTAGCAATCTGATGTAGTTATTTTTATTCATGTAGAGAAAGAGATCGTTTCATTAGGGAGTTACAAGATTACATCATTATTATTCCTACAGGATAACCAGTTTTTAGTTAGCTTTGTTTTTAGCTTGTGATAGAAAAATTTGGGAGCCCTAAAGTTGTTTGTCCTTGTCTCACATTGTCACTCTATTAAAAGGTAAGTAGAGGAAAGGTCACAGTTAAGTCATTGAAGGACTGAATTAAAATACAAGTAAAATATATCAGGACTTGGAAATGAGTAAGTGCAGGAGGCACAAGGGTCGGTCCAAAGCATCAATCACAAAGGTGCTAAAGAAATTTAAAAAACAAGGATACTGTCAGAAAATTCCTGGAAAAATACCTTTCCAACATTGATGCAAGAAGAAATAGAAAGTCGTAATAGTCCTGTAACTATTACAAAAGTCTAATTAATCACCCATAAAGAAAAATATAGGCCCTGATGGTTTTCATTCGAATGTTCTCTCACATTCATTACACTCTGTACATCCTTAAAATAAAAGGGAAAGGTGGGTGCACCCTAGTAGAGCAGTGGTTGTCAGGGACCAAACCACCCCACTCGCTTCGAGGTTGGACCAGGGGTGGGAAACAAACTGAATAAATAAAAAATGAAAAATACAGAAACTTCTTTATTCCTGCCTGTACCTTTCCTTTAAAAGAAGAAAGAAAAAGAAAGGTGCAGGCAGGAAGAGCTAAGAGGAAGAAACATTTGTTGTTCATCTTAGCTGTCTTCCCCACAGACACAACTCTTTTCAGCTGGGTTGTTGGGATATATGTAGACTATGTCCAGTGAACTTATCCACTAGGCCACCAGGCTGCTCCCACAGATTCTTCTAGTAGAGAAGGAACAAACACACTTCCTAGCTCATTTTGGGAATGGCATAATTTTAAACCATGTGAAAGAACTAGAACTCAAATTTAAGCCTGGAAAACTATATAATCCCTTGGGAAATGCTTTATGATCCAGTCAGTTCACTAATGCATTTATCCAAGATAACAGGAAGTACAAGGTCTTATACACGAATATTCATACCATCTTTATACTGGTTTTAAAACTAGAAACATCTCTGACAGGCACAAGGTAAACAAAATAGTGATATGTCCATATAAAAGAATATTTTTCAATAAAGAGATGAGCTATTAATAAATGTAACAAATGAGCTGGGGTAAAAAAAAGTTATACTGCAAGACTGAATTTCTATAGAACTAGAAATGCACATTAATCTGGGATGATTAGTGGTTGCTCGTGGATGGGAGTAAAGGGTAGGTGGATTACACAGAGATATGAGGGACCTTTTGGTGCTAATGGAGGTAGGGTAGTCAATGTTTTGATAGTGTCAGCAACATACATGTGTCAAAAATCTTGTATTCAAAATATAAATGAAAAGATGAGTAGAATTTGAAATTCCATAACAGGTTAAAAATGGGTATAATGCCGCCAGTAAATGTGATCATTTTGCATAGTAATGTCATCTTTTCCATGATTCTCACTTCATATATAAGTTGCCTTAATAGAAGCATTAATCTAGTTATTATTGGCTTATGTGTTGAATTACTACTACAAACCAAAGGATAAAGTTGGTTGCGTAGCCCTTTCTCCCACCCGTGTATGTAAACTTAGCAGTTAATGTCTGTACTAAGTCAGAATAGAACTTTTTATGTCCCCAAATATTTGTGTAATAACATAGTTGAATATGAATATGAGAATGTAAAAAGCTGAAATTACTTTAGAAAAAACTTTTGTTACCACACATAAGGATTAAAAATATTAATTGCAAATCTCTGGGTTTGTTTGAAGAATTTGTGATATGAACATTATTTCAAAGACTTGAACCAGGAGAAAAATATTGTAGGGCTATTCTGAAGAAAATGCATTTGCAGAATTTGCAGAAGTGATAATCTGCCAATGAAAAAGTGGCATAAAAATATGGCTATTAATTTCCAGTGTGCTAATACAAATATTGCTGTGAGCAAAGTTGTTAATGAGCAATATGCATTTCTCTTAGCTATGCATACACCTTGGAATAGAATCATTAGGTCATATGGCATGTTTGAGGGTTATTGTTACTCCATATCATCATCCAATACTGGATAATTATCTTAATTTTAGGCACTGGGAAATATACTATTGGAGTTGAGTTTCTTTCATATTTTTATTTATCTTTTGCTATCTTGAGAAATGTCTACTTTCCTTTTTATGGTGCCCTTTTCTATTGATAATTCTTCATGAATGATTTCAATGTGTATTTACAAATATTATATAACCTTCTGTAGCTCTTTTTCTTTTAAGAAGAAGCATTTTAATTTTTTAGTGTGTTTGGACCTCCCCCATCTCCACACCTGGGTCTTAGGCTTTACAAGGATTACACCTCCCCAAGGCCAAGAGAATTTGCCCTCATTTAGTTGTTCACATTGGTTGCCTCAAGGGAATGCCTTATTTAAGTTTTTGTTGATGTAACATTGGATAGAATGTGTCTCATAATGTACATAAGGTGCATAAATGACTAAATCATCTAATTTATGTAATTTGTCATTCTAATTTATCAGTATTTTCCCTTTATTAACAGTTTTTGTATTTTATTTAATATGTCTGTCTATTCAGTGCCGCAATAATTCTGCCTGGAATAGATGTCTTTATATGGCATGAAAAAGTAGAATTTTCCCTTAACAAAATTTGCTTATCTTTCCAAGCTTTAACTTCAAGTCATGTTGGAACCCCTTTCCTGAATGTTTGCCTTTTCTACTAAACAGTTTACTCTCCTTGTAGCCTCTGTTTTGTTGATTTTATTTTTAAACATTAAAATAAACATGTATTGGTTCCCCATTCTTCACATATATGTCAACATACCATGACCTCCACTATGTCACCAAGTGTTCTTCCCCATTGTCTATTGGGCTCCACCACTATTCCCACCCCCACCCCAAATTCCCTTTTGGTAACCTCAGTTTTGTTGCATATAGGGTTGGTTACGTATCCTCTGTTCTTTTGTTTTGTCTATTCACAGTCCACCTATGAGTGAGACCATCTGGCATCTTACTTTCTTTTGACTTGTTTCACTTAGTATAAGCCCTCTAATTCCATCCATGTTGATTCAAATGATAGTGTTTCATCTCTTCTGAGGACTGTATAGCATTCCATTGTATATATGTACCACATCTTTATCCATTCATTTGATATTGGGCACTTAGGTAATTTCAGGTTCTTAGCTATTGTGAATAGGGCCGTAATAAACATGGGGATGCATACATCTCTGCAGATGGGTGCTTTTGTATCTTTTGGGTAGGTGCCCAGAGGTGGAATGATGGATCATATGGGATTTCCATCTTCAGTTTTTGAGGAATCTCCAAACGGTTTTCCATAGGGGTTGCACCAATTTGCACTCTCACCAACAGTGCAGAAGTGTCCCCTTTTCTCCACATTTTCACCAGCATTTGTTCCCAGATTTTTGGATAATAGCCAGTCTTTCAGATGTAAGGTGATATATTATTGTTGTTTCAATTTGCATTTCCCTGAGAGCCAGCTAATAGGAACATAATTTCATGTTGCCTGTTGGCCATCTGTATATACGATTTGGAAAAATGTCTCTCCAATTCCTCCTCCCATTTTTTGATTGGGTTGCCTGTCTTTCTGTTGTTTTTGGGTGTTATGTGTCCTTTGTCTGTTTTAGATATTAAGCCGTTGTCAGGATATGAAATACAAATACCTTCTCCCAGTTAGTAGGTTGCCTTTGGTTTTAACCATTTCTTTTGCTGTGAAGCTTTTTAGTTTGATGTAGTCCCAGTTGTTTGTTTTTGTTTCTCATGATGCTCTAAAGACCTCTGCAAGACTGATATCATGGAATGTCTTCCTATGTTGTCTTTCAAGAATTTTATAGTTTCTGGTCTTATGTCCAAGTCTCTAATCCATTATGAGTTAATATTTGTGAATGGTGTTAGTGATCTAATGTCATTCTTTTGCTTGTAGCTGTCCTGTTATTGCAACACTATTTTTTGAAAGAACTTTCTTTTCTCCATCCTATGCTTTTGGCTCCTTTGTCATAGATTAACTATGTGAGTGGGTCGATTTCTGGTGATTCAGTTCTATTCCACTGATCTGTGCCTCTGTTACTCCAATCATACTGTTCTGATCACTATTGCTTTGTACTATAGTTCAGTGTCTGGGAGTATAATCCCTCCAGATTAGATTCATTCTTTTTTCTTAATATTGCTTTGGCTATTTAAGGTCATTTACAAGTTTCAAGATATTTTTGTACTGTTTTCTGGAAATAAACTCATGGGATTTTAATGGGTATTGTATTAAATCTTTATGTTGCTTTGTAAGATGACCATTTTAAAGTTTATTCTTCCCAACCATGAGCAGGGTAAGTTGTTCCATGTCTTTGTATCCCATTCTATTTCTGTTTTAAAACTTGCAGTTTTCATTGTAGTCTTTCACTTCCTTTGATAAGTATATTCCAAGATATTTCTTTTTATTTCTATTTTAAATCAGGTGAATTTCTTGATTTCATTTTCTTCTAGTGTGTTGGTTGTGTATAAGAATACAACATATTTTGTACATTCATTTTTGTAGCCTGCCACCTTGCTGTATTCGCTGATTAGTTCTAGTAATTTCTTGACAGAGTTTTTAGGGTTTTCAATATATATGGTTGTGTCATCTGCATATAATGAGAGTTTTACTTACTCATTTGCAGTTTGGATTCCTTTTATTTCTTTTTCTTGCCTAATTGTTTTGGTTAAGACCTCCAGGATGATGTTGAACAGCTGTGGTGACAGTAGGCAGCCTTGCCTTGTTCCTTGTAGCCTTTGTAGCATTTTAGTAGAATTTACCTGAATGTAGGCTGAACGAATTACATAATATTTTCTTTTACTAATTTATCATGGAAGACAAAAGGGAGGAGTGTGTATGTGTGTGTTTAAGAAGATAACTGTTGTTTGGTATTTTCCGTTAAAGAATACTGGTTAACAGTATGAAAAGCTGCAATCTGAGTATAGCCTGATGAATAAAGAAGAGATGATCGGTCCTATAACTGACCCTTTTTTGCTAACGAAATGGTATGAAGGCATAATAATAGGCAAGCAGGCCAAGAGAGAAGGAAGAAGCATTTAATTTAGTTGTTCATATTGGGTGTTCTCCTGGGCCCAGGACTCAAACCCAGGAGTGTGTCGCCTGTGTCCTTCAGGGGCAATTGACTTAACTGCTGCTGCTCCAAGGCACACCCAACAGATTTATTTCACTTTAAGTTGAAGCATAAAAATGAGAAGGTACTTATTATCTTAGATTTAACCTAAAGTTTTCTCTACTAATTTTTCTGTTTCAAAAGGATGTTGAGTAGAAATCAATGATGGCCATACATACAAATGTCTTAGAGTTGCTGAATAAATAAAGCCTTTCATGGGATGTGAAAAATGGCAGTTGTGGGGGATGGTAGGAGTAGTGGGGTGGAAGCCTGTTAGAAACTAAAACATTTTGGTGAGAGAGGAAGGAGTTTAATCTGATATTTCAGGATCACAAAATTTTACTTCCCTTTTGCTTAAGAGTTCATCACAGACCTGAGCTATGAAGTAGGTTCAGATGGTAAATTCTTGTGGACGTGAAGAGGATATTAATTGGAAATTTTAAGAGGTTTTATTTTTAGTTACATGAAAATATGAAACCTAGAATCACTAATGTTGAAAAAGAAAATAAGATTAGTGGGATGTTCTGCTATTCTTACTTTACTCAAACTTTCTAAATGAATATAAAATTTTAAATCAGCATTAACATTCCCAGAACTCATGGATTGACAACATCACTGCAAAGTATTACTGTATCAGTAATTTACTTTGAAGGAATTTACAACCCATTGCCAGAAAACCTTTTAGTGTAAATGTTTTGGAGTAGAAAAACTTCCTGTTAAGCTTCTCATTACATTCCTTACACAGCATAAAAAAAGGTTTGAAATTCTGTCTCCAGACCACCTGTTTCCTTAAAGACTATATTGAAAATAATCAACAAGACATAACAGTAAGTATACTGATTGACTGAGATTTGGGGGAAAAATTGGAGGTAAAGAACATAATGCTGTGATTATAATTAGCCCTTAAATTATTTAATTTTCAAGGGAAAAGATGATTTCTCCAGATATCTGAATTAACTGTCCTAGGAAGTCATTTGTAGAATTTAACTTCTGATCAGCCTGGGTTTTGAAGTAATTTTAAAGATGCTTTTGACTACTGTGGTTATGGTATAGGATGTATATGATAATAAGAGTTTCTGAAATAGGCTTTTAGCTGCTGAGTTCACAGTTAAGGAACATGGGTTTTATTGGGTAAATTACTTGATATGTTGACTTTATTAAGAAAATAATATGGTGTGCCCTGGTGGAGTAGCAGTTGGGCACAGACCATATACATCCCAAGGTTCTGGGTTCACATCCCAGGGCTGAAGGGAACAACCAATTTAACTATTCAGTTACATAAAATGAATAAAAATGCTTCTTCCTTGCCTGCCTGTACCTTTCCTTGGGGTGCGGGGGTCCTCTAGAGGAACTTAGACACTTGGAAGCCCTTTAAATGCAAATTTCCAGATAACATCTGCTAAGTGACCAAACGGATCTGAGGACAGTTGACTCCAACTTCAGGTGATACGTAAAAGATTTCCTCTACTTGACAGGAGTATACTGTTCCCTCAGTAATTTACTTTTTATTAGTAATTTATTGCAGTACATGTTTTACAAATTAAAATAAGCTTATTGTAAATTCCCAGATTGTGCAGTTTCCCCATTCCTCAGCTGTATCAACACACTCTGCCTTCCAAATCACCACACATTCTTCACCATTGTCAGGTGGGCTCTGCCACCACTTATGCACCCCACCCCCATTCCCTGTTTGTAACCTCATTTCTATTGTAAATGTCCAAGGGTTTTTTTTTTTTTTTTAACCCCATCTGTTCCTTTGTTTTGTTTATTCATTTGCACCTGACAGATCATCTGGCATCTTTCTTCCTTCTTTTGATTTATTTCATTCAGCATAATCACCTCTAGGTCATCCATGTTGATTTGAGTGACAGGATTTCATCTCTTCTAAGGGCTGTGTAGTCTTATTCCATTGTGTATTATATACACATCCAAATATGTAACATTGGGTAGATAAGTTTCCAGTTCTTAGCTATTGTGAGCAGGGCTGCAATGAACATGGAGGTCATAAATCTCTGCAAATTAGTGGTTTTGTATCTTGGGTAAATAACCAGAAGTGAGATGGTGGGGTCACATGGGATTTCCATCTTCGAATTTTTACGGAATCTCCAGTGTTTTCCATACACCAGTTTGCATGCCCACCAACAATGTAAAATTGTTTCTCCATATCCTTGCCAACATTTGTTTGTTTAATAATTCACTTTTAAATCATAAAAGAAAATATTTTTAATTGCAGCAACATTGAATTATAAAAAAAAACTAACATTAAATTGACCGTATAAACATTTTTTTAATGTGCAGTTGAGTATTAAATATACTTTAACAGATCTCTTGAACTTTTTCATCTTGCCAAACTGAAGCTATGCCCATTAACACTACCCCTTCTAGCCCTTGGCAACTACATTTCTACCTTTCTATTTCTGATTTTGACTACTGTAGATATTTGTGAAGAGTGTAGGGAGTACCTCATATAAGTAAAATCAGTCATGCACTATTTGTTCTTTTGTCACTGATTATTTCACTTAGCATAATGTCCTTAACATTCCTCCATGGGGGTATATATCTCATGGAGGTGGCCTAGCGGGTCTAATACACCCTTAGAGCAGTCCCATATACATACCAAGGTCCCAGGTTTAAAACTAGGGGCCTAAGGGTGCAACCGATTCTGAGGAAGCTTGCTACTATTTCCTGTAGTGGCTGCACACCATTCGACATTTTCACTAACAGTGCACAAGTGTTAAAATTTCTTCAGCCTTGTCAGCACCTGGCGGAGAGAAGGGGGGGCAGGTAGTAGATATCCTAATGGATATAAAGTGGTGTCTCACTGATTTTAATCACCATGATTAAGTATGTTGAACAGTTTTTCATATGCTTGTTGACCATTTGTGTATCTTTGGGGAATTGATAAAGTCCTTTGCTTTAATTGGTTTTTTTGTTGTAAGCATACCTTAATATTTTACATTAACTCATCACATGTGATATGCAAATATTTTCTTTTTCTTAGGTTGTTTTTTACTGTTATTTTCCAATGATGTGAAAAGGTTATTAAACTTTGTAGTCTTTACTTTTGTTCACCTTTGCCTTTTGTGTCATATTCAAGAAAGCATTGCCAAATTTATTGTTAAGTTTTTTCCTTTTTTTCCCTAGGAATAATATAGTTTTAGGTATTTAATTTAGGCCTTTAATCCATTTTGAGTTAATTTTTGCTTATGCTGTAAGATAATGATCCAACTTCCTTCTTCTGTGTTCATATCCAATGTTCCCAGCAGCATTTGATGTTTGATAAGTTATCCTTTCTCTATAAATACCCTTGTTGGTGTATTTGTCCTGAGGAATTTACTTAAGAATTTTTTAAGCACCTAAAAATTGTATGTTTTTAATATATTTTACATTTTTTCAGTCACCAGATCTAATTGTGTTATAATATATATTCCAAAATTGTTCTTTATTCTGCTTTACAATTTGTTGAACATATTTGTGTTTAACAGTTAAAATAATTTATAGTGTAGACTTGATTCTCAGTTTAAATATCGTTGTGTCTTGGTAGAAAGCACAGCAACCTTCCATCATTGAGCCTGTTAATGACATTCTGATTTGATTGTCTCACTGAAAATCATAGATAATCTAATTTAGAAAATGTCTTAGTTGTCTGCATAAAACATTTTGTCTTTTCATCATTAAGTATGGATACAGAGCAGGGCACTTGAAAACCTTTTCTCTAGAACAGGAATAAGCAAAACGTTCTGTAAAGAGTAAATTTTAAAATTTTGCAAGGCAGATAGTCTGCAACTGCTCAGCTGTATTTATTGAGATTAATCAGCCATGGACAGTGAATTAATGAATGACTGGTTAGGATCTAATAAAGCTTTATTTAAAAAAGGAGACTTAGTTTCCCCACAAAAATGGTGTGTAGTAATTTGTTGTGGTTCTCAACTGTTTTTGATGTTGGCTTTTCTCCTTATGTACATAATCATTGTATTGAGGTCTTCAGTTTTCTTGAGCCTAGTAGCTATCCTAAGATTATGTTTGTTGATACCAACTGTGTGTGTCTTGGTATTTAAAAGTGATTTCTGGAGCCCCGCCTTTGCAGTTAAGTTTTCCAGATGCAGTGCAGTCCACATACATACCAGAGGGAGGGGGAGGGCAAGGCAACCAAGATGAACTAAATAAAAAACGTTTGTTAAAAAGTCAATTGATTTTTTTTTTTTTTTTGCATGTATTTGAATAAATACTGACTACTTGAGGGTTTTAGTCAAGGAATATTTTAGTTTAGAATTTATTCGCTAATGATGAAAAGAGCATTCTGGTTTCCATCAAAACGTAGTAAGCATTCTTTCTAAATGTAACGGAAAACTTGGGCAGAATGTATGGAGCAGCTATCTGTGGGCTTAAAGTAAAAGCAAGTAAAGGAAACCAGAAATCAAAATACCTCTAAAACTGTCATGATGTATTTTTTCTTTTTTGCTCTGGTTTTTCTGGAGCCATATCAAAGGCTGTCAAAAACCTGGAACTGCATACTAGATACAGACAACAGTTACAAAGAAGCTTTTCTGTTCTGCAAAGGAAAGGGGGGAGGGGGAGGGGTTGGAGAAAGTGGAGGAAATCCCTTTATGTTTTGTATTGCTGATTTTTTTTAAAAGAAAGGTGCAGGCAGGAATGAAGGCAAGTAGGCAGGCAGGCAGGAAGCAGCTTTTTTGTTTTCTATTTTAAAATTTTAATTTTCATTCAGTTATTTACAATGGTCGTTTCCCACCTTATCTGGGACTCAAACCCAAGGAGTATGTGGCTTGCGTCCTTCAGAGGCAGTTACCTAACCACTACTACACCAGGGTGCACCTGTATTTTCTTCATTTTATGCTCCCTCCTGCTACACAGGGCAGGCAGTGTTACAGCAATTACAGCTTTTCCAGTCAGATGAGTAAAGCTCCAAGGGAGGGGAATCGGTTCCTTTGATCAGAGGAAATGTCCTCAAAGCAGAGAGCATTAGGACTATCCCTATAGCTCCTTTGCCTCTGTCATCCCCTCCTTTGGCCCTAGAGAAGGACACATCATAAGTAGGCTGCTGCAGAGTGGAGAAATAAAAGGCTTGACTCTAGACAGAGGAGCAAGAAGCCTCCAGAGATTGTCAGGAGATAATTGAAAGGAAGAGAATTAAAGATACAGGTCTATAGGAGAACACCCTTCAGATGTCATTTATGGATCAAAGCATGTAGGTGGGCCAGATCTAAATATAATGGCAAAAGCTTTCATAACCAAACAGAAACCGTAATATATAACCCAAAGAAGTTGGCTAAGAACTTGGATACTGAATTTTAACTAGTTTGATTGCCACTAAAATATTTCTGTTCTTTGTTTCCCACCCCCACCCCAATACCCACACCTGGTCTGGAACTCAGGCCCTTGAACTTTTAACATGGTTTGCACTGTAGCCACCTAAGCCACATAGGTGTGCCCACTAAAACAATTTTTAAAAATCAGTATGCTCCACTGGATTTAAATAATATCTAAAATTATATAATCAAAATCTCTGGGATGACCAATAATTTTTTAGCACCTTTAAAAGAAAGTCAAGACACTTAACTGAGGTGATACTAGATCAAGATTTAGAAGCTATCATAACCATTCTATAAGAAATTAAAATGGTGGCATGCCTGGTGGAGTAGCGGTTAGGTGAATCTCCTCCAAAGGAGTGCAAGACCACACCCCCAGGTTCAAGTCTCCCAAGTCCCGGATGGGGACAGGGTGGGGTTGTGGGGGCAGCTAGTGCAAGCAACTAAATAAAAACGCTGCCTGCCTGCCTTCATTCCTGTCTGTACCTTTTCTTAAAACAAACAAACGGTTTAACGTTTTGTAAGTCAACAGGTTTTCAGAAAGAATATATTGCAAAAAAAATATTTGAGGAAACAATTCCTGTCTAGATTCATTTATTGAATGGGTTCTATAGCAAGCTGTTCTTGGTAGTTGCCTTTATTTATATAGATTAAAATGGGATGATATTTCAAGTAAAAAATTATATGTGTATCTGCAATTAGGTTAACAGGATGATTTAGTTAATTGAATCTTTTTTCAAGAACTTGCCCTCCAAACATTGAGCCGTTATGTGACCTTTTAAAAAACAATAAACAATCACATAATGATACTTTTAAATTAAAAAAAAAAATAAGGTACATCCTTGTGACTGGCAGCTGTGACACTGGTTATAGATTATGTCAAGCCCATGGACCTGGGTTCAAGACGTGACACTGGGATGAAAAAACCTAAATTAAAGATGTCTTTTTGTCTCCATTCTTCCCCTCCCCTCTTACCCTCTTATTATTTCCTCTTCTTCCTTCCTCACTATATGTAGATACAGATATAGGCCTTTTCTCATTTTCTAGCAGGTGCTCAATAATTATTGTTGATCCAACAAATATTTTTAGCCAGGACCTGCTATTAGCTGGGCTAGGCAGTGGGGATAGTACACAGTAAAGCACACAGTCCCTAAGAACATGAAATGACTAGTAGTGGGGTTGACATGAATATCAAATAGCTAGGGACAAAGGTGTTGTAGGTAGGGTTGAAATCCATTCCAGCAGTACCCAGTCCTAGAAGAGTTCCAGTTTCCACGGGCTCAGCATATTTGTAGCCTTTCATCTGATAATTTTAAGATGTCCCTTGGAACTATTATTATATGTTACCTTTTTGTTTGTAGTGGGCACACTAAAATTCTTTGTATAGGTTTTGGTGGGGTAAAGTCAGACTGGTTATACCCATTGCTGTCTATTGCCTAAATTGTAAACTTTACATTATGGAAATGGGGATTTTCTCATCTCATTAGCGAGCTGCATGCTGTCCTCAAGATCCTGTGGGAATGCTTGTACTGTTGATTTGCCAGCCAAAGCCATTATCAACAAACTTGACATTTTCATATATAGCAAAATCTGATTTGGCAGCTATGTCAATGTGCATTATTTTGAAAATTAAATACTTGTACTCATAACAGGAACTGGAACAAGAATGTGATGACAAATATAAAATACATGGTCATAATCTTTGGAAAACTCCGGTATGAGCTTTGTAGTTTTTATAAGAGTG
The DNA here is from genome assembly GCA_004363575.1 of Solenodon paradoxus. NCBI lineage: Eukaryota > Metazoa > Chordata > Mammalia > Eulipotyphla > Solenodontidae > Solenodon > Solenodon paradoxus. Next base: position 18,488 of record RJWH01008236.1, read on the forward strand.
ACAAGTACTGTTATGAATTAATCTTTTTTTATTAAATAATAGATCTGAGTGGGACATACTTTTGAAGGATGTGCAATGTTCAATCATAAGTGTGACAAAAACTGACAAGCAGGAAGCTTATGTACTCAGGTGAGTCCCATAAAACATGTTCCTTAGCTAACTGATTTTGGTCTGAATTATAAAGTCTTACCTATTAGGTCTTCAAGATGTTTTACCTCCTTGGTAGTTAGCTGAAGTATCAGTAAGGGAGGATTGTTCTTTTTACCCTCAACCCCAGATACAGGGACTTTCTTTTTAGTACATACCTCTTTATCAGAAATTCAAAGTGAAAATAAGCTCCACCATACAAATTGGGTTGCTTTATATAAGAGAAGTCATTCAGGCTTTTTATAGGTGCAAAATTAACTTACTCAATAGTTACATCAAATGCCTAGAATATATATGTATTAATCGACCTTGGCTCTTAAGGTTGAACAAGGTGTATAATGTCCCTATTTCTTCTAAGCTTGTTGTTGGCATATACAGATGTTGAAGAAATGCTTTTTGGTAAGTGCCAGGCCTTTAGGGATATAATGGTGATTAAAAACAAATATTCCTTTTCTCAAGGAACATATCTAGTGAAAGAAGTAAATGAGATGGTTACAGAACTTTATGTGAGGGTTGGGTGTACAAGATGAGGCAAAATAGAAATTTAGTGAATGATGTCCTAGGAGAGGTGAGAAAGGTTAGGTTAGTTGGAAAAGAGGGCTTGTCTAGTGAGCTAGTATACTTTCTATATAATTCAAGGCCTATTTCTGTGGGACTTAAAACCTTAAACTGTTATCTTTAATAGAGGAAGAATGTTACAGTGCATTACTTGCTTGCTTGAGCTCATTTACATTTAAATTACTCAATTTTTTTATTTTGGTTGATAGTTCACTTAATTTATCAGTAATACATAAACATGGGTATAATATGGTGACTTTTTCATTTGCAGTGAGAGTAGCATGTTTGTCTCCAAGAGACGTTTCATTTTGAAGACATGTGGTACCACCCTCTTGCTGAAAGCACTGGTTCCCCTGTTGAAACTTGCTAGGGATTACAGTGGGTTTGACTCAATTCAAGTAAGTAATTCTCCGCTCGCCCCACCCCCATTCTTTTTTTACCCAAACATATAGGGTCATGTGCTATGCCTGGTGAATAAATTTGTGTACTTTCTGCTTCAGTTGTAATGCTTAAGGGTGTTCATACCATAGAAGAATGTTCTGCCTATTGCTGAAGAACAACAGGAAATATTGAGGAAGCAGAGAATGAGTTAGGATAAAACTTAAATGGAAGAAAGAAATGATGAAGAGACCAGAGTTTAACTCCTTGATATGTTTACTATGAAGTGAAGGATAAACAATTGTTACCGAGCCATGACCTGGTGGAGTAGCAGTTAGGTCAGTCACTTCCAAAAGAGTGCAGACCACCCCCCACCACACACACACACGCACGCACACACACGCGTACACACACACAGTTGGGGAACAGCGGGGACAACCAGTGTGAATAACAAAATAAAATGCTTTTTCCTCTTTCTGCCTGCCCACACCCTTTAAAATAATGTATCTAAAGTAGTATACCCTTAATTTTGAGATCACTGACTTTTCGGTCCCTGTCCCCCTCACCCTGCTGTTTCTCTAACCCAGCTCACTGGGTTTTAACACGTCAGCCACAGATGTATCAACTAAGTCACCAGGGTACACTTATCCAGTGACTTCTGAGACATAACGTACACATGTACTCATAGTGTTTTGTGCTTTTTTTTACCTTCATTCTTACCTGTCCCTTTCCTTTATTTAAAAAAAAAAAAAGAAAAGAAAAGTTACTATGTAAGACGGATTTCCGAAATGTTGCCCTTGGACACAGTAAACTTCATTTTAGTTTTTCTGCCAGCAAAAGACGGCATCTTTAACATATTAAAAAAGAAACATGTTAAATGTCATTGGGGAAAACATTTGTAGATATTTCTGATTTTGGTATACAGAAAATAGTTAATATAGGAAAATGATAGAATTCTGTTTTTGTTTTAGAGCTTCTTTTATTCTCGTAAGAATTTCATGAAGCCTTCTCACCAAGGGTACCCACACCGGAATTTCCAGGAAGAAATAGAGTTTCTTAATGCAATTTTCCCAAGTAAGTTTAAATAAATAAAACTGAAACCTGTTTTGTCTTTTAAGTATTAGCTGTATCTTTTCAGAGATTTTACATATATCAAATTTTACAAAGTATATGGCACATCTGCACCTCAGGTCAGTGTTCATAATGTGGAAAAAGAAAATAAGAGAATCAGATTACTTACCACAGGGCTAGTTCATTTTTAGCCCGTCCTTAAATTTATATCCAATATGTTAAGGAACTGGTCTTGGCCTTTTATACAAGAAATGAGTTGGCTTAAAAATAGTCAAACACAGTGAGATCAGAATGTCAGTTAAAACAAAATGGAAAAATACTTTGTTCTATTTTTTGTTCTTGATTTAATTTACTCTCGGGTCAGAGAACTAAAGGTTATTTATTCTAATATCTTTATTTCCTAAATGGAGCTAAAAATCTAAGATGACTTAATAACTGCACTAAGTCGCTCAGGCATGATTTAAAAGAAAATTTGATTTGTATCTTATTCTTAATTTACCGCCTCTATATAAAACCTGTGCTAGAATATATCATTACTAAGTATAAATTAGTGTAAATATCTACCAGTTGCTAATTTGCTCTGTTAAGCGAGGCTTTGAAACAAGATGGAGGCAAAGTATTGCATAAAATGACATGTATTTACTTAAGGGAATAGATAAATGACTGATCAAATTCCATTTCCTGTTAGAGCTTTAGGCACAAGTAGGCCTACCAAATGGATATTACACTTTACACTTTCTTCTTCAACAGATGGAGCAGCTTATTGTATGGGACGTATGAATTCTGACTGTTGGTATGTTAAACAATTTCATGAATCTCTGTTCTATATTGTTTCTTTTCAGCTGCTTAATCATTTTTAGAAACTTAAACTTTGCTGTTATATAGGTACTTGTATACTTTGGATTTCCCAGAGAGTCGAGTAATCAGCCAGCCAGATCAAACCCTGGAAATTCTGATGAGTGAGCTTGACCCAGCGGTTATGGACCAGTTCTACATGAAAGATGGTGTTACTGCAAAGGATGTCACTCGTGTAAGCATTTTTAATAACAGTTTTGAATACTTCTACTTTCAGAATATCTTCAACTCATTCATTTTTCAAAGTTGTATTTAATTTAGTTTGTTGTCCTTTTTTCCAGGAGAGTGGAATTCGTGACCTGATACCAGGTTCTGTCATTGATGCCACACTGTTCAATCCTTGTGGGTATTCAATGAATGGAATGAAATCGGATGTAAGTAATATATTTGCTTAATAAGTATTTAAATATTTAAGTGTGTACCCTTTCCACTATTAATACAAAACTTTTTCTCTCAGGGAACTTATTGGACTATTCACATCACTCCAGAACCAGAGTTTTCTTATGTTAGCTTTGAAACAAACTTAAGTCAGACCTCCTATGATGACCTGATCAGGAAAGTTGTGGAAGTCTTCAAGCCAGGAAAATTTGTGACCACCCTGTTTGTAAATCAGGTAATTTTCTCTTTTATTGACTATAACATCTCATAGGGAATAAGATGTTTGTAATATGGCACACCATCAATTGAGGTTATAGCAGATAAATTATGTGTTGTCATTAGAATTCTTTTGGTCCTTAATGTATACATAGCCCATTTGATGGACCATTGCTGTACTATTTATTTTTCCTGTTGGTAGGCCTGGGGCATGGGCATCATAAGAAAACCCTATACAACTCCAAAGAATGCAGCTAAAATCCTTAAATACCATAGTTTTAAGATAGTAGTCTTGATATTGTGTAACTATTCTGCTTGATAATACTCCTACAGATTGGAAGCACTAATGGAGTGGTTTGATTTTTTTCCAGAGTTCTAAATGTCGCACAGTGCTTTCCTCGCCCCAGAAGATTGAAGGTTTTAAACGTCTTGATTGCCAGAGTGCTCTGTTCAGTGATTACAATTTCGTTTTTACCAGTTTTGCTAAGAAGCAGCAACAACAGCAGAGTTGATTAAGAAAGATGAAGAAAAAACGCAAAAAGAGAACACACATAGAAGAAGGTGGTGGCTGCTTTTTAGATATTGATACTGGGGGCCATGCTTTTCATAATCACCACCTTGTAGTTGCAGAAAGCCCTAGATGTAATGATAGTGTAATCATTTTGAATTGTATACATTATTATATCAAGGAGTTAGATATCTTGCATGAATGCTCTCTTCTGTGTTTAGGTATCCTTTGCCACTCTTGCTGTGAAACTGAAGTGCATGTAGAAGAAAACTTTTACTATATGAAACTTTACAACACTTGTGAGAACAATTCAATTTGGTTTCTGCACAATGTAATATTTCTCCAGGTATCATCCAAAATTCCCCACAGACAAGGCTTTCGTCCTCATTAGGTGTTGGCCTCAGCCTAACCATCTGGGACTGTTCTATAATTGCTGCCAGGATTATACATCCAGTTACCTCCACTTTCTAGAACATATTCTCTACTAATGTTGCTAAAACAAATTTCTACTTCATATGAATGTTTTTTGCAACAGCAATTAAAGTTTTTCTTCTGTGAGTTTTTCTTCTGCGTGTCCTCTTAAAAATGATGACATATATCCATTTTGTGTATTACTGTTTTCTCATCGCTTCCTGCACTTGTACCCTTTGATATTTTTTTTTTCCCCCATCAGTGTCTCTCCTAGAACACCTCCCCTCCCACAATAAAGCAATACACTGTTACTTTATACTAAATGTTATACCCTGGAAGTAGGTGGACTGGACCCTAGGCTAAATTTTAAAGTTGGTGGAGTAGTTTGGCTTCCATTTTATGTTAGTTTGGACTTTCTGGAAGATAGTGCCAGAAGTCAGTGTTGGTTAACAAGGAAGATGTACTGATTTCATTATTGGGGGTATATGGCAGAACCATAAGGACATCTCATACCATCCTGTGTTCCCCGGTAAATACTAGCTTTTCTTAATATCATGCCTGTCCTAACTTTTTAAGTAAAGCGATACTATAAACATTTTATCACTAAGCTGATTAGCAAGGAGATTTAAGATACAGATTGTGCTAGTATACTGAATTTTCAGTTAAGTCAAATCAGCTCAGACTCATTCACCTCAGTTTTTACTTTAGCAGTCATTTCTGTTAATTTTCATTACATGCCATAAACATTCAAAGCTGAATCATTATCTTTGCCATCTTGTGATTTTTAAAGTTCTTGTAACTGTGTGATTCCTGATAGTGTTCTAACTTTGTTCCTCTTACTGGTGTTCCTTTCACTGTGGTTTCATAAGATGAAGTGGATGACTGCCCAGAACGATACTTAATTCAGTTACAGTGAAGCAGAATACTATCCATAAAAATATAACAAAAATTTTCAAAATGAGAAATGGAAATGACTAGAAATAGAAGCCTTCAAGAGTTGGCATCTTAGCTATATTTACAAATACTGTGAAATTTAATAAACAGCTGAGAAGACCATAAATTTGACTAAAGTTTGTAGTTCTTCCTATCCTCACAAGTTTTCTTTCTGGATACAGTGGTCTTTTTTTTGTTCCTTATGTATTTATAAATGAAACACTTTTTTTTTTTTTTTTAGTGTTTCTAGGCATTAAATCTACTTGGTTTGAAATCAAGTGGTTGGAACACTTCTGACTTTTATTCATTGAAGAAGCTTTCACTCAATGGATCAGTTTAATTCTGTTACGAGTACACAGTACCTAAATGTTTTGGTGCTGTCTTGACCAATTTGAAAGTGGGATTTTGTTGAACAGTGTCCCAGGAGATTTGATGACATTGGCTTTGAGGTCTAATTTTTTTTCGAATACATTTAAGATTTCTATCTAGTGGTGGAAAAAAAACACAAATTTTTATGGAACAAAGCCTAGAAGAATGATAACTAGATTGAATAGCAATTTAAATTTTTGTATGTATGATAGAGGAGGGAAATTTTTGATACCATAATTTCTTTCTTCATGGTGTTGGACTTGAATCAGTTGAAATGTATTTCTGTACCACAATTTAAGCTTCAATAAAAGTGCTTAATTCATTGTCTAGTTCCTAGGTAGATGTCATTTATGTAGTCTTCTATTTATAATTTGCTGTTTTTCTCACGAATGGGTGTTGAGTTTTATCAGATGCCATTTTTACCCCTTTGGGCATCCATTGAAATGGTCATGGTTTAAGGTACTATTCCCATCCTTGGGGAGTTTAGTAATGGAACCTTAAGGCTGAAACAGGAGATGGAAATATCTTAAAAGTAAACTTGCATAAATTATCAACTTTGACATTGTGGAATCTCCTTTTTAAAGCATTGTCACTAAAGGGCACTATTTGCAATGTGCTACCTGTTGTGTAGCAATAATGTCAAAAGCTACCAAGTCTTCCCAGTAAACAAAAGAAGCCTCCCATGTCCATCTAGAAGAATGAGCAAGATAATAGTACTGAAGACCTGTTGTTTTAAGTCTTAGAGGCAATTTGTGAAAGTCTTGTTGCAAAAAGATTAAAAATTATTCACTAACTTTTTAAAAAAGTATTTCTAAACTTTTTTGCTATGTAATAGTCTCATGGTTCTGATTTTTAAATCAGTAATTTTTCAAATGTCTCCCACTGGAGTCACTCCACCAGTATTTACCAAGCAGAAGTGTAAGAGTAAAAGGGAATTTAAAAAGTATAAAACTCAATGCTGAATGTCTTCTAGTGTTGATGATTTCATTCCATTTCAAACCAAAGTTCTTATATCGGCGTGCAGGACCCTGTGAGATTTGTCGCCCCTCTAACCTCATCCGCTTTTGCTTTGGTCACCCCCTCCAGGAACACTGACTGACTCAAGATGGCACCAGGCATGGTTCTCCGGAACTTTGTAACAGCTCTTCAGATATCAAGATACCTTACTCTCACCTTTTTTTGGTGGGGGGTATTCATTTAGATATTTCAGTAAGCCCTACCCTAGACTTTACTATTTGAAATTATAGTCTGATGTCAAGGCAATCAATGCCCCTTGATCTGTATTTTCCTTAGATTCTACATAATTGTTTCTAGCTGCTGCTACTAGAATGTAGAAATTCAGTCATTTTATTTCCCTAGTGTGGAGATTAGTTTCTAAGATAAACTCCAGTGACACCCACATTGATGAAACATTTTCATAACCAGGTAGGATTACAGAAATTACAAGGTTTGGTTTCCAAAGATAAATCCTAAAAAGCATCTTGGAAGTTAAGTCCTGACCCGCAACCTGCCTGATCTAGAGCCAGCCACCTTGTTAAGCTACTCCCAGATTTGAGAGTGGTGGTTTGGTTGGTTGGTTAAATGTTTTTTATTATGTCCTAAAGGCAAGAATATTCTGTGGGGCACGAAGTTTAAGTTTCTTACAGTAAAATTGCCTAGGATGCCATCTGCCATTTTGCCTATGTTACCAAAGAGATTGGATATAGACACATTTCTTTAAAAGTAGGAGCTAACCTTTGTTTATGACCAAAGAGGAATAACAAGGGATTTATCCCCTTAACTTGAAACAACTGGGAAACAATAACATGTAACAATATTTGTGTGTGTGTTTTAAGAGCACAAAGCACTGAAAGGGAGGAAGCAGTTTGGTTGTGCCCTGGCTGTGACCTAGATCTTAAATTCCAGCTGCCACCTTGGTGCCTGAGCCAAAACAACAGCTTTTAAGATGAACAAGCACTGAAGGTAAAACAAGGATGGGGGGATAAAGGATAAAGGTCAACTATTAATCTCAATGTGCCATGTAAATGCCCATGGTTTGAGAACTTGGGAGTGTGCGTTTGTGTTTTCAGGAGGTCCATACAACTAGAGTTTACAGGCAGGATACACAAATCTTAAATGTATAGCAGTTCTTTAATATGCATTTGAATATTGATCACTGTAATGAAACTGAAAAGATAAAAGGGAACAAACTGAAGCTTACACAGTAATAGTTCCTGTTAACCAGCAACCAGACTAAAACTAATTTGCAGGATGTTGAGTCAGAAGATGTTTGCCTCAATAGTGAGCTAAAATTAGCCCTGAACCAAATACTTCTGCTCTTGCAAAGCAAGACCCCAAAGGATCAAGTTGAAGTAATTTCATTGCAGAACAAAGCTCAAGAAATTAAGGTAGTGCTTGCACTCTATAAAATTACTGGAAATACAACCATGAGGGAAGAAAAGTCAAGGAATTTAGAATTTTGAAAACTAAATAGAAGCTATTCAAAATGGAAAAGACTGGAAGAGGAATAGCATTAGGAAACCACGAGCTAATTCAAGAGGTCTAATAATAACAGCTATAATTTTAAAGGTAGTGTGGAATTAACCCAAATGTCCATTGGTAAGTAAGTGACATTCATATAATGGAATATTACTTGGCAATAAAAAGGAATACATTGAAAGCGGGATATGGTTGGGAGGTTGGTGGGGTTATAATCGGACAATTTGAGAACCATGCAGTGATATTGATGGTAGTGGATATATAAACCTGCCTGTGACAATGATTGAGTAGAATCAAATACATTCAAAAGACGGATAAGTAGATTATAACAATGATAGAATAATGCAGGAGGTAGCCAGGGGAAGGGCCTGGAAGCAGGACTTAAGAACAAAGAGGCAAGCATAGAAAAGTAAGTATTCGAACTCAACCAGCTATCTGTGAGGGAGACTAATAGCAGACATCTCCCTCCTAAAAGATTAACAAAGTCAGCTAGCCACCCTGCAAGAATGCAGGAATTTGATTAAAAAGTAAACTTTAATGACCCCCTTGATGTAACCATGACATAAATTAAGTGAAAAGCTCCATTCCCTGGGTATAGAAGACCCTGAGCTGAGTCAAGTGTAGCTTCATTGTTCAGAGAAACATCCCTCTGCTTCTAATAAATTTGCTGTGTGCAGTCATCGACTGTCTCCTTGCATTTTTTTTTTTTTTTTTTGAAGAGATGAAGCATTTTATTTTTATTTAGTTCACATGGGCTTTTTGCCCCCGACCTGGAACTCGAACCCAGGAGTATGTGACCTGTGCTTCTTCACAGGCGAATGACTAAACTACTACTAGAATTTTGCTGTGCCTCCTTGAATTCTTTCTGGAGTGACTGCCGGATGGCACACTGGTGACCTGAACCCACTCTCAAGTTCAGTGTCACTGCTGGTTGTGGTTTTGTACTACTTATTTCAAGATAAAAGATACAAATGATGCGGGGACAGAACACCTTGGAATCTATAGGGCAGTATGAAAATGTCTGAGCAGTAAACTAAGTTGCAAAATCTGAAAGACACCCCAGAGGGGATCTCAACTTAGCAACCTGCGTCTAGAATACACGCCTAGATACTTGGCACAGGTTTTCTCCAGGTAACCTGGGCACGCCCAAAGCCCCTAACCCTCATAAATATACAGAATCCGTTTTGCCTGTGTGGCAGGAGGCAGGCAGCAGCGGTCCTGCACACACACGTGTTCATTCTCTTGATATAACCCCTCGGCACCTCAACTGTATTTCTGCTTTTAATAAACTTGCTGTGTGTTTCTGGCCAAATGACTCTACAGGAATTCTTTCTAGACAAACCCACCTTCTCATCAGTGAGTCTCAGCTCCCTCCCTCTGGATCAACAAATACCAATTTTTTTTTTTTTTATAACTTCATGTAGGTAAATAAAATTTTGAGAGAGGAGGAGAAAAGCATTTTTATGAATTTCGTTTAGTTACTCATTTTGGTTCCTCCTGGCCCGCAGACGCAAACCTGTGTTGTTGGAATATATGTGGACTATGCCCAAAGGCTACTCCACTAGAGCACGCTGAAAAAAGATTCTTGATACATATAATAATGATGCATATATAAGTGTAAGAAGCAGGCAAAAGTAGCCTATGATTCTATATAAAATTCTAGAAAATTATAGTGATAGAAAGCAAATCAGTAGTTACCCAGAAAGGAATCTAGAGGGGACAGGATTTGCAATAGAGCCCAAGGAAATTTAATAGGTGATGGGTACACATTATGGTACAGATGTTACCTGTATACCTACTAAAATGTACCAAGTGACACATTAGTTAGTGCAATTTATTTTTATGTCAATTATACTCCAATGAAGCTGTTTTAAAAGCCTGAAAGTTAAAATGTCTGCAGCGAAACAAATGTTTAAATCATGGGTTCACTAAGTTGGTTTTCCTACTTCTGTAAAATAAGGGGTTTCACGTTGCAAATTTTATTTGGGACTCAGTGGGTCAGTAAGGATGTTAAACACAGTACACACTGTCATGAAACAGTTATTAGTTCTACAGGAAAGCACAAAACCCCTGAAGCCGATGGGTGGAGGTTGACTGCCATCTGAACTTTTTTCTTCGGCAGCTATTGTATGAAGTGAAACTGCCGTCCCCTTATCTAGAGAATTTTGATAGCTGAAGATTTGTTTTCAGTTTGTTTGTTTGTTTAAGGAAAGGCACAGGTGAGAATAAAGAAGCGCAGAACCGGCAGGCAGGAAGAAAGGAGAGAGGCATTTCATTTATTTTATTTAGGTGTTCATCTCGGTTATTCCCGAGAGTGAACCAGGAGCTTGGATGTACATGCAGGACACTCAGTCCTCACTCCACCAGGGAATGCTGATAGCTGAAGAGTTTTCCCACACTAGCCAAAGGCCAACAAATTTAGAACTCTCTCGTTCTCACAAACATTCATATTTTGCTGGTTCCCCTACACTACCTGTATGCTCACACACACTTTGTCAAGTCTGGTAAAAGTTACAATTTGGAGAACACATACTGGTAAAAAAAACAAAAAAACAAAACGGTAGGATTTTCTTTCTATATAAAACCTGCAAAATCTTTCTTTACAGCAAAAGAAAACATCCCCGAAACAAAAAGATGACCTACTAACTGGGAGAAGATATTTGCATCTCGTATTTCTGACAAAGGCTTAATATCTAAAAATATATAAATAATACATAAAACTTAACAGAAAAACAAGCAATTCAGTCAAAAAATGGGAAGAGGAATTGGAGAGATATTTTTCCAAAGAGGATATACAGATGGCCAATAGGCACATCACTGGCTATCAGGGAAATGCAGATCAGAACAACAAATCATCTTATACCTGAGAGACTGGCTATTCTCCAAAAGTCTGGACAAAAGGGAACAGTTTTACACTGTTGGTGGGAGTGCAAATTGATGCAGTACAGAAATTCCTCAAAAAGTTGAAGATGGAAATCCCATGTGATCCTGCTTCTGCAGCCCTATTCACAATAGCTAAGAACTGGAAACTACCTAAGTGGCCAGCATCAGATAAATGGAGAAAGAAGATGTGGTACATATGTACAATGGAATATGACACAGCCCTAAGAAGAGATGAAATCCTGTCACTTGAATCAACATGGACGGATCCAGAGGGGACTATGCTAAGTGAAACAAGTCAAAAGAAGAAAGATACCCAATGATTTCACTCATAGGTGGAATGTGAATAGATAAAACAAAGGACCAGGAGAAACAAAATCAATCCTTGGACACTTGCAATAGAACTGAGGTTACTAATGGTATGTGGGGGTGGGGGAAGCTAGTGGGGGTGGCGCCCACTGGACAGTGGTGAAGAGCACTTGGTTTGGCGGAGGGCAGGGTGTGTTGACATATATATGAGGAATGGTGAAACTGCACTTGTGGGGAAACCACATATGATTTTAATTTGTAAAAAAAGTTACTGCAATAGAATACTAAAAAAGTTTAAAAAAAAAAACCACCTGCATCCTAAGTTTCTATGTTTTCAAATATCACTTAAATGTTTAAATTAATACCGATACACAATATATTCAATAATTAAATTATATAAAATGTAAGTAATACAGAAGGGTGTAAAGTCCTTTTCTCTCTTTCCCTCCTGTCCATTTCCCACCAAAACTGTGCTGGAAACATTGGCCTTAACCCAGGGAAAATTATACAAGGCTGATCACAAAAGAGATTCCTTGAAGAGACAACACAGCACTGCACTTCAGCAGAATCCCTGGTTTGCCCAGGTTCAGTCATTTAAGTCTGGAAAGACAGTAACCTGCCGGGGATACAGACCCACTGCCAACTGGTCTCTCCTCTTTCCCTCGCCCTGGTGCCAGCCAAGGGTGACTTTGTGGTGACAGACATGATGAAGGAGAAGGCAATTCTCTTCAGTTTCATTAGTTGAATATGTAGATTTTAAAGTCTAATATAATGATTTTATAGTCTGAAGCAGTAAATAAGATTTCAGAGAACTCAGCATACATGAACTGAGAAAAGATAATCTCTTCAGGATGAATTGCAGGTGGGACCCCAATCTTGGCCTTGCCTCTCCTACAATCTATTAATTCCTGAGAAGAGGGTATATTCAGGGCTTGGAACACCCCCAAGGAATAAGGCCTTAAAATCATAACTTAGTGACAAATTAGTCCCTTGTCAGGTATGTTGATTGTGGCAGTAGGGGGGTAGGTGAAATGGAATGAGAAGGTAGGCACAGCCTGCTCAGGAGGATGAGAGGGTGAGTGTGACTCAGGCACCACAAAGGAAGACATCTGGCAGGTGCTCAGGTTCTGTGCTTGTCACAATGAGGGGCAGAATATGCCTGCACACGGACATGACAGTTCTCACCACCAGAGCCAGGTGCTGAGGTTGAGAACCAGAATAAAGAATCACCAGCCTTTGCAGCACTGCTGTGGTTCAAAGTTGGGGAAATGTAACATAACCGAGTTGGGGTGCTCTTCACAGGGGTTAACCAAACACTTTAGTAAAATGACGGGGAACTGACCTCATAATCGACATGAGGTAAAATTACCTGTGACTCCTCACTGAGGTAGATCCCAGTGACACCCCTGAGTTTAGATTGTGCGCCTCCAATGTATGAGCCGTACTGCTGCTTTTTAAGGAGGTGTCGTTGGGGAAACGTTTCTTAGGAGACCAGGCTTCTTTCCAGTGCGTTCGGTTTATGAAAGTTAAATCTGTACTTTCAACGTAGTACAAGAATACTTGCTGCCTCTCTCTCTTGCGTACCCTCAACCTGCCATCTTTCTGAAAGCGGCCCTTCCTCTGGCTCTTGCCCCTTCATCGTCTGCATGACGACGGAGCCCTCTGTGACCGCAGTGCTCTGGGTTCCGGGTGCCGGGTTCCGTGTTCTCGGGAGACCGTTGTGGAGACGAAGGGGATCCCAGCCGTCGCAGGGCTGCCACAGCTCATCCCTCTCGAGATAATTACAGGTTGTGAGACGTCCCGGGACAGAACAGAGCAATTGAAAGACATGACCATGGTCATGTGAGGCCACTGGGCTCACGCACTGTCCTCCAGGAAAGACCTTTCAAAGGAGAGGGTCACGTTGGAGCTAAGATCAGAGGCTGATAGGCGACACCTGGGAGAGAGCTTTCCAAGCTCGTGACCCAGGGGCAACCGACCGAGTCAAAGAAAAACTTGGCCTTGGTTAGGCATGGAAATGGGGCCATCAGACTCTGAGCGGAAGAGAGAGTAGAACGAGGAGGTGGCAGCACTAACTAAAGAGCTCAGTGTGTGCAGTGCTCCTTGCAGGGAAGAAGAAATTACTGGGCTCAAAGCCCCTCCTGGGTCACAAATGACAGTGGCCCACGGGCGCACGGGGACACGGCCACGGCCGGGTCACAGCGCCTGGCTCCCAGCCTGGCCTCCCGCAGAAGCGCGGCTGCTCCGGAGCCCCGCTGGCGCTCCGGGCCTGGGTCCCTCGGCAGAGACACGTCTGCGGGCCACCGAGAGCGGCTGACCGTTTTCCCAGAAACAGTCTCCGGCTTGGAACTAGGTGCCGGCGTCCGTCGAGTGAGCAAGGAAAAGCGCCGGAAAGAGACGGAGCC
>RJWH01008237.1:0-32376 GCA_004363575.1 Solenodon paradoxus
GGGGGGGCGTGGTGTCTCCCATCAAGCACCAGGGCCAGTGGCATGGACCCTTCTACCAGTTTGGAAACATGGATTTAGGGAAATTGACCTTGTGTAAAAATAGTTGATTAATCTTCAGTAGCCAACAAGCCTCAATCATCTGATGAAGCCCATGCTGTCAAGCCTAGGTCGTTCATGCTTAGGGGGGGTCCAGCCAGGCCCCCAAGGAGAGGAAGGGATTCTTGGATACCCCACCACTGCCCTATTGCCCCATCATAGCCCTCTCCAGGGGGTCCGTATCACACCAGAGAACAAAGCTGTCTTCCTATGTTAAGCACTACCCCCAGGGTTCTGGAGATGCCATCATCACTGCCAATACCCTACCTGGAGGACCAGAACGCACCCAGCAAAGAAGTAAATGGGCCAGACACTAGTCTTCTGAGATTGGAAGATTATCTCCTGACATTTCTGCTTTGTAGGGCATGAAAGAAGCTGCTCTTTTTCCCAAAAGGAAACCAAGCAGAGAGAACAGATGCAATGGATCAAATCCCCAGCTCAGGGGCTCTGAGTTTACACTCGTGTTCTGTAATCCGGAGGGCACTCTCAGGGTTGCATCCTTTTATTCATTCACCTAGCAGTTGTTAAGCACCTTCTCCATACCAGGTACTGTGCTAGGGATTGGAAATAAAAAGATGCAAGACACTACTCTAACGGACAAGACGGGCATAAGAACAAGACAGCACAAACAGCTCTAGTGGCGATGTACACGAAATGGGATGAAGCCTGGTACCTCCTTGGCAAGAGTGATTCCTCTGTCAGCAAAGAAGTCGAGGTTTCCCTAGTGGGATACTACTTAAATCTGAATAAAGTTAGTCTACAGAGCGATGGTTAAGAACATGAACTCTGCAGACATATTGGGTGTGAATTCCAACTCTGCCACTTAATAATTAGGTGGGGAAATCATTTCACTTCTCTATACCTCTTTTGTAAAATGGGCAGAACGATGAGAGTTACTATTGGGTTTACCTAGAAGGGTTAGAGCGTTCCAGAGTGGCTGCAACATATTAGATGCTCAGTAAATGGTAGCATGGGAGGGGAGGGAGAGAGAGAGAAAAGAAAGGCTCCCTGCGTGTTTTGGCAGGAAGGCTCCCTGAGCCAGAGAGAAGTCACTCATGCACAGCCACTGCCAGCTTCTTGCGGTTTCTAAGCATCGCATTCTGAACTACAAGAATCTGGTTCTAATCCTAGCTTTTCCAGTATTTGGGAATATGGTCTCACCCAGTCTCTCAGTTCTTTGTTTGTAAAAGGAAGCTTCAACAATCTTTTCACCTTTGCTATTTTATGATTCTCTTAAGAATACACACCTAAAAATGAATACTAATGCTTATTGATAAATTGCAAACCAAGTAACAAATGTATTGCTGCAACAGTTTTTAAGCCATGCCCTATCACTGATAAATGTCCTTCGTGGCACTCAAAATGATGATATATCATCAGCTGTCCTCAGTCTGCTGACAAATATCTTTGTGACATTATCAACAGCACAGCAACTGCACTGTGGTTCTAGCAATGTCAAGGTTGAAGAGGTCAAACCTCCAAAACCAAAATCTTTTTGGAAGTTTACCCAAGGTCCAGGCTACTCAGAAAAATACAGATATGCTGGGGGTGTTTTTTTTTTTCCTTTTCTTTCTGAGACCCATATCTCTCTGCTGGAGTCATCTTTATCTACTCCACATTCATTAACTTAGTCATAAATACGGAATATTTCCCATGTGCCAGACACCCTGGCTAGATGCTTAGGACAAAAAAAATTGGGGCCATGCTCTGGTAACTCAGGGGTTAAGCCTGTACCTAGAGTGCAGTCCACAAACAGCCCTAAAACCCAGGTTCGTGGCCCATGGTCAGGGAGAACAGATAAAATGAACAACTGAG
The DNA here is from genome assembly GCA_004363575.1 of Solenodon paradoxus. Classification (NCBI taxonomy): domain Eukaryota; kingdom Metazoa; phylum Chordata; class Mammalia; order Eulipotyphla; family Solenodontidae; genus Solenodon; species Solenodon paradoxus. The sequence goes on from RJWH01008237.1 coordinate 1,912, forward strand.
TAAATAAAATGCCAACTTTTTCCTGTCTTCCTTACTGCCAGTCTGCCTTCCTGCCTGCCTGCCTTCCTCTTGAAAAAAATACTTTTTTTTTTTACTCCTTCCCTCAAGATATTCATTGTCTTTTAAAGGGAGATACATGAAAACATATCACATAAATACAATAAAATGCTATATAATGCTGTGACAAAAGTCTGAGTAGGGGACTCCCGGAATGGCCAAGAGGAAGGAACCAGTTCTCTCCCATGTCTGCACCGTGTTAGGCATACTGTGGGCATCCTCCACCTGCTTGATGAATGACTCAACCAGCAAAGAGCATGGAGTAGAAGATTTCAATGGGGGGAATAGCAGGAAGCAAAAGAAACCTCCCTACCCCCCAACAAAGCCGTGAGACAAACCAATGAAGGGAAAGTATATGGAAAATGGGGTTACGCCTCTCTGAGAACAGCCCCATGAAGCTAGAAATAGATATACCCTGAAATGGATACTGTCACAGAAAATCCCAAGGCTGCCAATTTCCCGGCCCAAAGAGTTGAAGAGAGTAGGGGCAAAGAGAGGTCTTTCTTCCACCAACCAGAAAAGCTGAATCCCTACCTCTCCAGATTGTCATGTGGAAGCAGATTAGTCGTCATGCTGGCTACCAAAAATGTTGGACAAGGATAAACCAAGCCTCTCCAATCCTCAGATGATCAAAGGCTACATCACATCTTATTGCATCTGGACCTCACTTGCTCTGCAGCTCAGGATCTGACGCTCACAAAGGAAAACAAAGTTATAGGTTTGTCTGTCTTGTGACTAACAGATCTCAGCAGACTCGAGAGGGCTGGATGACTCATGTGAGTAAAGCCCCACAACCCCCAGCCCCCGCCATCCAGGTAGCAGAACCTCCAAACATGTCCCCTGCTCGGGGAGGGTGAAGATTGACAGTTTTCCTGTAAAAGACAATGTATTCCTTTCATTTATATTTTGGTGTGAGAAGCTAAAATGCAAGGAGAAGTGGAATAGTTGTCAGATTTACTAATGGGATCTATCTTCGTAGCCCAGATCCTTAGAAAATGCCTTATGGCATAATCAGTCAGCTCCTCTCAGAGCTTTGCTTCATTTCTGCTCTCTTGGAGAAGCAAGCAAAGAAACCAAGTCATTTCCTCCTCCATCCTGTGTTCATGTAGAAGCAGTGAAATTCACTGCCTGGTTAACTCTCTGTTTTCCGCATTGTCAGCAACCTCAGAGAAACTCAAACTTCGGCTGATGTTTACAGGCAGAGCCTTGTTACTGTCACCCAGTGATCTCTTTCTACTGACCCCTGCCTTCAAATTTGGCTCAGTCAATGCTCTTAACTTTTCCCACACTTCCAGTCCAAGGAAATGCTGCAGAGTCTGTTTTCCCCTATAAGCATGTGAATTCCATACTCATCAACTCCAGCTTTTGCATCTCCTAGCATGGGCCTTACTCAGAAGATGATGAAATTTGTTTTTCAAATCTACCCTTCAGGATAGGAAGAGAGTGATTCCTGTTTCTTGTCAGAAGGACCTGCACTTTGACTTTCTCTGGAACTAGAGAGAAGAGTCACAATGATCCGAAACTTCCACCAGTGCACCTTGGTAATCGACAGCTGAGAACATGTGCTAACACAGGTAATTCTATTTGGCTCAACAAACATTTGTTGAGTGCCTATTAAAGGCCAGGTACTGTGACAGGTGCTGGCAATTTTTGCTAACAGCCTGCACTTACAGACAGTTGGCCAAGGTTAGAGATGCTGTTAGGTGACTGGGGGTTGGGGGAGACTAAAGGGAGAACTTAGCTCATCATTAGAGGTCTCCCTCTATCCAAGAACACCTCACATGTGAGAAAAACAGCACTACAGTGGGGACAAGTCTCAGGATAACTCGTGTGCCTGGAGTTCAATGTGTGTCTCTCCTGGATCCTGTAGGATAGTAGGAATGGACAGAGCCTGGGATCTGGAGTCAAAAGACCTGAGTTCAAATGTCCTCCACATGGTTGTGTGAGCATGGGCAAGTTACTTGACTTCAGAATCTCCTTTTCCACTGATATGAAAGGAAAATAATATTTGCCCTGCCAACTTCATAATAGAAGAATCAGATAAAATCATGTCATATGGACAGTGCTTCTCGATCTTAAATGGACACATGAATTACCTGGAGATCTTGTTAAATTGTAGACTCTGAGTCAGTAGATCAGAGTGGACCTGAGATTTTGCATTTCTCACATCATCTAAGCTCTCAAGTGAAGCCGAGGCTGGTCCGTGGACCACACTCTGAGTAAAAGGCTATGGACTGTCTATTGGCCCAATGGAAAGGATGATATTGATAAGCATTACCAGCTAAGTAAGCATCCAAAACTCACTCAGAATTCAATAGAATCCTAAGTGATTAGAGCTCTGGAAGTAGCCACTGTGTGGGCAAAAGAAGAAATTTGTGGTATGTCTTTGCTTACTTTAGTGAATTGATTAAAGAGTAATTCCAATCCATTCAAATGCAGCAACTAGCTGGGGGGAGGGGGCGGGGGAGAAATTCTCCTATCTCCTTCAATTAAAGATTTACCCTGAATGTAAAACATTGAGATAAAAATCAGAAAGTCCTTGATCCTGCTAGATCATATCCTGCACATTGTAAGCATCTCCTGCCAAATTCCCATGACATCTTAACACTGTTGGAAGAGATATGCCTGAGTATAGGCATTTAATGTTCTCCCTTGTCATAAGCTTGGACAGGATCCGAGTGTTCAAAGATTCTTTTGAAGTCATCTCAACCTGCTTCTGGGTACTGATATAGCCCCAGATGAGAAACATCTCCCTCTCTCTTGCAAATGCCTTAGGAAAAGCCTTCTTCATTTCCCTAATAATAGTAACCACTTGCTCACTGTCTTAGGAATATTCGTTTTAGTAAACATTTATGTAACATTTATGATTTCACGTGGTGAGCCTAAGAGTGTGCAACCTAGAAGAAATGAGCTTGAATCAGCTTGGCCCAATTATCTACAAAAAGATGATTCACTTTTTAGAACCTGTATGGCCAGGTCTCCAAGGGCCAAAACAAAGCATAAAATTGAGGCAATTATTGAGATAAACAGGACAGGAGATCTTATACCTCCTGGTGGGAGGTAGGACTCCCAGATTTTACCACTGCCCTGCTGGTCTGGAATGAGGCTCTCTGTTTAGTGAAACAGAATTTACCTGTCTAGATTGTACATACTTCAGTGGCTAGAAAGAATGTATGGTTCAAAGGAGATATGAAGGGAAAAAGAATATTTAAAGGTAAGAAAACTAAACCATTGTCTTTTCTTTGCATGAATAACAGGTTTGTTTTCTAATCATTCTGGAGGCTAGAAGTCCATGATCAAGGTGTTGGAAGGTTTGGCTTCTTCTAAGTCCTCTCTCCTGAGCTTCCAGCTGGCTGTCCTCTCCTGTGACTTCACATGGCCTCCCTTGGTGCATATCTGTGTCCTACTCTCCTCTTCATATAGGAACACAAGTCATGCTGGATGACGGGTTTTACCTTTTTGCAGATGCGATCTCCAAATCATCACATTCTGAAGTACCAGCGAACATACTTTTCAATTAGCATTCCTCCAGTGTTGTTTTACCTGCATTTTTTAGATAGTTGCTAGTTTCTAGCTTCTCTTTGGACCTGGAGAGGTGGGTTCAGCTGGTGCCAGGGGGATTCACGCCAAGTTCCAATCAGAATTCCTAAGAGTCTCTGTTCTTTCCAGAACTTCCCTGGAGAGCAGCAGGCACCAGGGCCCCAGTTCCTGCTCCAAGTCCAGCTGCTGCAAAGTGGAGTCTTTCCGGGAGAAGGGGAGAGACCAGAGGAGTAAGTGGCGACAGTTTATCTGGAGCTGACGCTGGGTTCATTAAGAGGCCTGGTGCGGTTTATCTGTTTCTTGTCCACAGGACTCAGCCGCTTCGAACACTGAGCCCAGGGCCTGTCACCATCCCCGCCCTGGCGGCGTCAGGTTGGAAGAGTGTGAAACAGAATGTCATACCCTCCTTCCTTCAATCCCCCCTTGTCTCCAACTGTCTGTCCTCAAGGGTTCAGATAGGAGCTGCCGTATTAAAATGAAGCTTGAAACCTTCTGTCATTGCTTTCTGCTCCCCAGACAGTGAGATCCTGGGAGTTGATCTGACGGCTCCAGCAGAGTCTGGAGCTCAGTAGAAGAAGGTAGACCAAGGACAGAGATGTGGACCTACCTCTAGCAAAGCTACCTTGCCTTGAATAAGTGGTCCCATATGTTCTGGTCCTTGTTACTTCTAATGATGGGGGTGAGACAAACTTCCTTGTTCCAGAAGGGGAGGCCCAAAAATTGTTAGACCTCTTTCTTAAGGTCCTAGGACAAATCAGTGGGGATTGAGACTGGAGCACAGACCTCCTGGTTTGGGGCCAGCTCATCCTAGGACTGAGGCTTCAGCCCTTCTCTCCACCCAGCTGCTGATACCACAACCAGCTTTAAAAGTAAAGATATTCCAGAGCCCTCAACAGGACTCACTGATAGCTGGAGACATACTGTCCTGCACCAGCCAGACTCTCCTGCCTGGTGCCCGGGGCCATCGGAGCCACAGGTCTGCATGGATTAAGGCCCCAGGGTTTAAACAGGAAGGAGACTCTCTCTGACCAGGGCCAATGTTCCACCAGGCCAGGGGAGAGTGATGAATTGTCCAAGCAACTCAACTGGCCCAGGAGGGATGCAACATCTGCCTAGAGGGTCAGGGCTTCATTTAGCTATTTGGAGTAGATGCCAAAACTGAGATTGCTGATTTCCTGGCGTATCCCCAAAGCAGCATGACTGTATCTACTAGTGGTGCTCATTACCAAAGAGTTAGTGACTTTTTCCAGGAAAGTAGAAGGTGCCAAGCGAATGCAGTCAAGTCAAAAGGAAGTGGTCATCTCAATGGACATCTACCTTTTCAGAACCCCCAAAACTCTGAGGGGCCCTGGGGCTCCTGTCCCTCTCCAAATTCAGCTTCTTTGAGAGGCAAATTCACACTCACCCTTGGGTAGCTGCATTCCCTAACTCACCACTTCCATTTGCTTCCCCACTCCAATCCTCTTTAATCCTTTTGGGATTAAATGAGATAGAGTGCTTAGCACAGCACCCCATCAATGTTAGTTGCGATCATGAATGTCTCTTTAACTTTAGGGGCTTTTAGAAGAGGCGCTTCTGTGCTCTCTACAGTCAACTCTGTCCTTGAAGAATGCTACGTCTGTCCCAGTAGTCTTTCTCTTCTCTTCTTTTTCTGTCTGTACCCATTTTTGATAAAACAAGATTTCTGATTGTCCCTTGCCCATCAGATGCCCTTTCTCTCGTACTCCCCTGGAGACAAAAAGGGCACATGGGTTATCTGGCTACCTGTTTCTAAAATCTGTAAATACAGACCAAGCAAATGCCCTGCCCACCAGAGCTGAAATCAAGGCCCACTTGACCTTCTCTATAAACCTTCAGCAGCTCCTGCCCCGCCCAGCCCTGCTGCCCCTCGATGGGGCGGAGGACTTGAAAGAGGTTTGTACAGCCTGTAAGTGACTCTTCGCAGCTCCTCAGAAAAATGCTTATCAGGGAATGAAACACCAGCCCAAGCTTGCCACGACAGCAGGAGCTGCCTGAGAAGAGGAGGCTGAGATAAATGAAGGATCCTTCATCCCCATCAGCAGAGGCCAGACAGAAACCAGGTGCAAGGCAGTGAGCCTTCATCTTTTGTAAACAATCTTCCATCGCCCACTGCAGCAGCTTGGGCCTGAGATGGGGATTAGAAGAACAGCTTCTGCAGGCCTGGAGCCTCTCAGCTGGACAGCGAGTTAAAGGGCGCACAAGATAACTCGCTGCTGGGAAAGATGCTTGAGGAAACACAGCCATTCATCAAGCGGGGTTCGCTGGACCTGGCAGGAGAGAATCTGATATCTAAACAGTTCCCTGCATCCCTGAAGCACTCTGACAGTTCTCCAGCTAAATATTTGATACCACACCAGATAACAGCCCTGGGTTCTTCCCATCCATGCAAGAAGGCTGCAGCTGGAGAGAAGAAAGGCCTAGCCAAGGCTGAATTTGACTGAAATCAGGACATGAGGTGAGGGCCTCCCAGCTTTGCTGGTTTGGGTGTTTTTAACCTTGGCCTCTCTAATTAGTGGCAAAGACTCCTTGCCTGTCAAAGGTTGGTCCTCTGTAAATATCAAAAGAGACAGAACCCCAATCTCTTTCAAGGACATTTTTCCCCTCCTCACCCTTCCTCAACCTGCCTCCCCAATTCTTTAATAAAAGTTTCATTTGCAGGAAGTAAAAAAATGACCAGGACCCTTGGGCTCAGATACCTGCTTCACCCACCTGAGATTAACACAAGCTAAGTGCTCGAATTCCCTCGGGGAGGCAGGAACAGACAAGCTGAGCCAAAGGAAAGAGTTTTTCTGATTACAAATTCTGTTTTTATTCAGCAGGGATGAGAAGGTCTCCAATTTCATGTTCAGAGTTTCTTGCAAGAAGGCGAGAATGAAATCAAGTAGTGTTGCCTCCAGGAGAAGGGTGTCTCCTCTCTGGTTGTACAATAGGGACCTGAGTTCAAGTCTCTGCTCTGATATTTACTAAAGGTGTAATTTTTTTTTTTGAGGAGGAGGAGGAGCAGGAGAAGGAAGAAGCACTTTATTTTTACTTAGTTGTTCACACTGGTTTTTTCCATTCCCCTCCCCCATGCCTCCCCACGCCAGATCTCGAACCCAGGACCTTGGGTTGGTGGGACGGCTCCCACAGTGTACTAGACTGCTAGACCACCAGGATGCACCCCTAAAAGTGTAACCTTGGCCAAGTTACATGACCTCCCTTAACTTCAGCTTCCTCATCCACAAAACGGGGATGCAACTATCTAATCATGTGCGCCCTAGTGGAGCAGCGCTTGGGTCAATTGCCTCTGAAGGAGCTCAGGCCAAATACCCCTGAGTTCAAGTACGGAGAATGGGGGAAACAATCAGTGTGAACAACTAAAAATAAAAATAAGATAAAATTCTTCTTCCTCTCTCTTCTTGCCTTCCTATCTATTCATCTTCATTCTTGCCTACACCTTTTCTTTAAAAAAGAAATGACAGTATCTTGTCAGAGGGTGGTTGTGAGTATTTAGCAGTGAGATAAATAAAGAAAGCACTTCTTGCAATATCTTGGTGGAGAAGTGGTTGTGTCTGCTGCCTCAGGCCAAGCACAGTCCACATACATCCAAAAGACCCTGGTTCATGTCCCCGAAGGAACAACAAAGATGAACAACAAAATAAAAATGTTTCTTCCTCCTCTCTCTTCTTGTCTCTTTGCCTACTCACCTGCATTCCTGCCTGCACTGTTCCTTTACACACACACACACACACACACACACAAAATAGAGATGGAAAGAAAACACCTAACAGAGTGCCCAATATAATAAATATTCAGAAAGTAGAAAGAGAAGCCATTATCTTAATAAGATCTCAGCCATTAGAAGAAAGTTTGGAGACAAGAAAATGAGATTTATAAGAAGAATATCAGAGGAGCAGGATTTGAGCATGGAACACAGGTTTTGTTTGATTGGTTATTTTACTTTTTATTATACAAATTGTCAAACATAGACACAAATGAAAGAATATAATGGAATCCCATATAACCAATAAGACCCAGCTTCAATAATCATCAATGCATGCCAGTCTTACATGGTCCATATTCCCCTACACAGGTGCAGTCTGTTATAAGCTGATCACCTGGGCCACAAAATATGGGTTATTTTCTTAGAGAGGGAACATGGGATTTAGAATATGCAAAGGGTATTCCACCCTTGATTGGCCATTTGACCTTGGATAAGCTCACTTAATTCATTTGAGTCTCAGTTTCTTCCTCTGCAAAATGAAGTTGATGATAATACCTGCCATGCATACTTCACAGAGCTCTTGTGTAGAGGAAACGATGTTTCTGAAGGGCCTTATAAAAGGAATTACTCACGGAACATCAATTATTATTTTCTCCTCTCTCACTGTGTGGCACCAACATACACCCAGCAAACAGTGACTGAGGTGGTTGTTCAATGCTAGGTCACGTCAAAGAAAACCTGTTCTTCAGTCCTCAGTTGCACCCCTCAGCCTAGCTGGTCACATTGCAAACATTGTCACTAAGACAACCAAGTCAGAGAACATGGATGACTCAGCATGGCCCAGTCCCACTCCGACAAGTCTCACAATGTGCGCAAAAGAGTCACTTCTCATGCCACATGTCCTTGTTCCATGTCAAGACCTGGAGAATGTCAAATCAAGTCACAAATCTCCAGTGCTATGTCTTTGTTAAGGTTCCAAGTAAGAGTTACAGAGACAGTGGGCAAGACCTCAAAATTACATTTTGAAAAAGAAGCTGTCAAGAACATAACCCAAATCACCCTTTCAAAAATGATTTGGAGACGGGTCCTCGATTCAGAATTTAACCCTGTGAGGGGCAACCAGAGGGAGTTGCCTGACCCATAGTTTGACCTCTATGTTATTTTGGTGGTAGCAAGAGAGATGCTATTCCTCTCTTGTTTTTCTTCCCTTAGAGAAGAGAATTTCAGAATTCATCCTAGCCTCAACCTCTGCCTCCTGGTGGCCCATGAAAACAATATTTTTTCTGCTCAGCAGGGCCAAACTGCCTATTTGCCGCTGTCCTTTCCCCATCTCCTAACTCCACGCTGAAGTCCTTGCTGTAGACAGATTTCTCCAGCAAGTTATTTTCTCACCACTGAGCCCCGGCTGCTTTGCATCCCTGGAGCACGTCAGAACCCGAGCAGAAATGAAAGGACTGAGCTACACAGGGGCCCAGGTCACTGGTGATCAGATTTTTTAATGAACATGGAGGCCAAGGACTTGAAAGGAAGGTCGGAGTTCACAGAAGGGCGAGCACAATATGTGTCAGGATTATTAAATCCTGAACGTGCAGCCTCGATGTTCTTCCGATACCTATTCCTCCCAGGAATTCAATGCTGCACTGAACAGACGCGCCTTCTCATCTCCTGGACGCCTTTGACTTAGAGCTGTCAGAGTCTGAGGAACATCTGACAACTAGGTTATATCCTACGAATTTGGTTCCCACTCCAACTCTCCTGGTTCCTGACTCTCCTTTTACCCAAAAAGAATCCAGGGTCAGGTTTTCAAAGTGGGTCCAGGAGAAGGACATGGCCCATAGACAGGGAAATCCTGCTCAGGATCGCCCTCTGGTCTGTTCCTGATGCTGCTGGTCTCCATACTCCCCTTTGGTCACACTTTTGAGTTTTCGAGATCTGGACTTCCTGCTTCCTATTGGAATGAGAGATTTCTTAACTTGTAATCCTAGGCATCGTTGGAAGGAACATGTTTCCATGTGGGAACCAGTCTTTATTTCTTCCATTTCAGCGTTTTTGTCTTCATTTGCTTCTCGGGGCAAGATCAATCCACTCTTCTGCAAAGAGAGGGTGGCCGTCTTCGGTGGTAATTGTGGTTAAGTCACGACATGCAAAATGTTCCTATGACAAGGTATGGAGAAAACCCAAAAGGAATCTTAGAGTTATTGAGAGAACTCAGGGTCATCTAGCCCAAATCCCACCCAAGAACTTCCCCTTCAGCATTCCTGACAGGTGGCCATATATTGATGCTCGAGCACTTCAAGTGATAGGGAGCCAATTACAAAGCCCAGTTCCATTGGGGACAGTTTCTATTGTTAAAAAGTTCTTCCTGAACACGCGGTGATTTGATGGAGGCACGGTGTGTTGAAATAGATCTAAGAAATGGGGAACCTATACATAGGAAATTATTTTAATGTGTAAAATAATTACTACAATAAAAAAATTAAATTAAAAAAATAAAAAATTGTCCTGATTTTCCCTAGTGGCCTAGCAGGTAAGTCCACCATGGCATAGTTCACATACATTCCTAAGACCATAGTTCAAGAACTAGGGCCAAAAGAACAATCAAGATGAACAAGTAAATAAAATAAATGTTTCCTCTTCTTCTCTCTTCCTGCCGGCCTGCCTGCTCACCTTTATTCCTGCCTGTATCCTTCCTTAAAAAAAAAAAAAACCCTCTCGACAAAGAAAAACCTAGGACCAAATATCTTCACTGGTAAATTCCACCAAATATTTGAAGAAGAATTAAAGCCAATTTTTCTCAATTTTTTCAAAAAAAAAAAAAAAGGAAAAGGAAAAGGAGGCATGCCCTGGTGGTCTAGTTGAATGAGTTCACCACCTCCTGCTGGCACAAGTCAGGTATGTCCAAAGGACCTGGATTCCAGTCCCAGGTAGGGGAGAGCAACCCACATGAACAACTAAATAAAATTTAAGTACTTCTCCCTCTTCTCTCTTCTGCCAGCCTGCCTCTCTTCATTCCTACCTGCAACATTCCTTAAAAAAAAAAAGACATGAAACCATAAGACTCCTAAAAGAAAACGAGCAAAGATTCTTTTATTATAACACCACAAGCACAGCAACAAAAGTGAAAATAAAAAATGGGGCCACATCAAGCTGAAAAAAGTGTCTGTACAGCAAAGGACAAACAAACAAAATGAAAAAGTAAGCTTTGGAACGGGAGAAGATATTTGCAAATTATATGAAGAACTCGTATATTCAATAGCAAATGACTATAATAATAATATTTGATTTTAAAATTTGCAAAGGACCTGAATAGACATTTTTGCAAAGAACCCATACAAATGGTCAACAGGTATGTCAAAAGGTGCTCAGTATCACCAGTTGTCAGGGAAATACAAATCAAAGCTACACTGAGATGTCACTTTATATAGAATCGTATCAAAATATAGTATCAAAAAGGCAAGAGATAGCAAGTATTGGTGAGGTATGAAGGAAAGAGAGAAAAGAGAATAAATTTCTGTGAGTCCTGGTGGCCAAGCAGATAAAGCCATCAGATACAGACCATATACATCCCAAGGACCCAGGTTTGAGACCCAGGAATTGGGGGAATGGCTAAGATGAAAAACAAAATAAATAACATTTCTTCCTCGTCTCTCTTCCTGCCTACCTAATCGCCTTCATTCCTGCCTGTACTTTTCCTTAAAAAAAAAAAAAAAAAAGCTAGAGAGAGAATAAATTCCATTTATTCCCACCACTGATGGGAATTTAAATTGATACAACTTTAGTGGAAAACAATATGAAAGTTTCTCAAAAAGCTAAAAATAGAACTATTGATGGGATTCAGCAATCCCACTTCAGGGTGTATGTCCAAAGGAAAGGGAATGGGTGTCTTGAAAAGTTATCTGCACTCATGTGTTCATAGCAACAATCCAAGTGCCCATCCACAAATGAACAAAGTGTGGTGTATCATACAGTGGGATAATGCCAGCCTCTCCCAGAAAAAAAGTTCTGCATTTCCCCTCCTTCAGCTGGATGAAACTGGAGGACATTATTCTAAGTAAATAACCCAGTCAGATAAAGAAAAAATATTCTATGGTTTCACTTATACGAGGGTCTCAGATGGCTTAAATTCATTGAGACAGAAAGTGGGATGGGGGGGCGGGGGCTGGACAGAGAAGGAAACAGGTCGTTTAATGAGTGTAGAGTTTCACTTTTTCAAGATGAAAAAAATTCTGAGTTAGTTGTAGAATAATGTGAATGCACTGACCATTAGGAGACTGTACACTTAAAATGATTAAGTTGGTACATTTTGTAGGCATATTTTGCCCACAATTTTTTTTTATTTTATCTTATTTTTATTAAAGGACAGGTGCAGGGAGGAACGAAGGTGAATAGGCAGGTAGGCAGGAAGAAGTATCTTATTTTAATTTTATTTAATTGTTCACACTGGTTGCTTCCCATCGGGCCTGGGACTAGAACCCAGGGGTATGTGGCTTGCTCCTTCGGAGGTGATTGACCTAACTGCTAATCCACCAGGGCATGCCACCATAATATTTTTTAAAGATACTTGGGGAAAGTTAAAGAGATTTAACATGGATCGGATATTACTGCTAATTTTAGGTGTGACAATGGCACAGCAGTTATATTAGTCAATATCCATATTTTTAAGAGAAACATGCTGAAAAATTAAAGGATGAAGTATAACCTATTTTGAAATGTATGGATGGAAGGATGATGAGTGAATTAAAAGTTACTTAGAGCTACCCTGGCAAAATGGTAAGGACTGAATTCAGGTGGTCGATGTATAGTGTTCCTTGTATTATTCCATCAATATTGAAATATTTTTGTGCACCACCCATGATGGGTGGGTTTCAACTGAGCCTGGACAATGACTCGATGAAAGCATCTGGTATCTGTTAGGTCACCCACCTTGGAAGAAGTGCAGTCTACATACATCTCAAGAACCTGGGTTCATGTCCCAGATCTAGAGGAAGTAACCAGTTGAACAAATAAATAAAAATAAAATAAAGTGCTTCTTTCTCCTCTCTCCTCCTGCCTGCCTGTGTACTCGCTTTCAGTCCTATTGCACGTTACCTTTAAAAAATCTATCTACTTATATACATATACGACAACAAAAACAAAACAAGGCGCACTCTGGTAGAGCAAGGAGCAGGTCAATCGCCTCCGAAGGATCAAGCAACATACCCGTTTTCCAGTTCCGGGACCAGGAGGAACCACCAGTGTGAACAGCTACGTGAAAAATAAATAAGAGGGCTTCTTCCTCCTCTTTCTTCCTGCCTGTTTGCCTACTACTGCCTTCGTTTCACCCTGAACCTTTCCTTTAAAAAAAAAGAAAATAACACATGAGCTGTATTAATAGAGAGTTTTTGTAATGTGACCCTGGGCAACTTATTTGCATTGTGTAATCTCACTTCCATCGGGTACAAAATAGGAATTTTAACAATGCCTTACTTCTTAGGGTTGTGGCAAGAATTAAATATATGTCAAGGTCTTGAAACGAAAACCAGTGTCCCATAATTTCTCTGTAAGTAGCTGCTGGGACCAGAAGAATGAGGAAGTAGTACAGTCTCAGCGAGCCTGTACCGGTGACACTATGCAGCACAGTTTGTGCTCTCTGGGTGTTCTCGGGGAAAATGGCTCTGGCTCCTGGGTGGCACTCACAATCACGTCATCTAATGAGCAGCTAAAGAATGAAGGGCTGCTTCCCCTGGAATGTGAAAGCCTGGGGATGGACATAGAGAGCCACCATGACCGTCTTCTGATAGCTGGAAGAATAGCACTAGGAAGGAGCAAAGGGACAAGTCTCAGTTAAACAAATCTCATCCTAAATAGGGAAAAATAGTGGTTTGAAAAGAAAATTGACCATCTTAGCAAGTAATGAGCTCCCTGCCTCTCATGATGGGTGGGTTTCAATTGAGCCTGGACAATGACTTGATGAAAGCATTGTTTATCATGGAAAGGAGATTGAATCAGATAATCTTTATGATCCCTCCCATTCCAGAAAGTCTAAAATGCTCTTAAAAGATGGTCCTTCTTTTTGGCTCACCCTGGTGAAGTAGCAGTTTGGTCAATCACCTCTGAAACATGCAGGCCACATGTAGGGAATTGAGTCCCCTGCTCAGAGGGAACAATCACTGTGAACAATTAAATGAAAAAACAGTGCTTCTTCCTCCTCCTTCTTCCTGCCTGCCTGCTACTCGCTTTCATTCCTGCCTGCATCTTTCCTTTAAAAAAAGAAAAATGTCCCCTGAAAATGAATGCAATACTATAAATGTCAGTTGGTGAGACAAATATCTCCCTTAATGTAGTTGTTGGTATTTAAATCTGGAAGAGCTTGACATTATATAAAGAGAGAAAACCAAAGATTAAATGTATTTGCCATTAATATTATGCCATCTCCGCCAAATACTACATGTCTCATCTTTACTCATATTCATTCATTTATCTTTTCAATGTTTTATATATATTTACAAGATAAACTTTTCTCCTGGGTACTAAGGACACAAGAATAAAGACAGAAGCAAGAGAGTCAGAGCTACAGAAGTACCAGCATAGGCAGAGCAAACAAGGACAGAGACACTCTTTCTGAGGATGTCGGGAAGGCTTCCTTGAGGAAGTGACATGTGAGCTGTATCTTGGAAGATAGATAAGGATTATCCAGTCATAGAATGGGTTGAAAAGCATTCAGGCAAATGGAAGAACTTATCAAGTCAAGATAGAAAAAGCGCACCATGTTTCAGAAGGATAAGTAACCAGATAAAACTAAATCTCACAGAAATATGAAAGCTGGGACAATCAGGAACATGTGTCCTATCCTAAAAGGAGAGAATCACTTAAGCACCCAGGTTTTTCTTTCATCTCTTTGTCCCACCTTTAGAACCTTCCACCCCACAAGATTCAATATAGCATCATTCTTTAAGCTGGTGGCCTTATTCATGCTGTCATTTTCCAGCATTTTCTCTCTCTTTCATCCTTGGATTCACAGATCCAGCAATCTGGACTTAGGTTCTTCCTGGTTGTGAATTTCAGATTTTTCAACCCTCAAAATATAAGCCCCCTGCTCATTCTATCTTTTAGGGAGCCGTCTTTACCCTCCTACCTGGACCCTCCCTGAAAGCTTGTCCTGTGAAGAGAGCTCTTGCATTCCTCCAAGATCCCCTTGAATTCACTGAAATTCCTTTACCCTTCATTTCTTTAGCTAGTAATCAGGGCTAAATCAGGAGGGATGAAAGTGGAAGTAGAAGAGATACATGAAGACGTAACTTGGCCTTATAACGAGGAACTCTAAATCCCTACCTCCATACTCTCACTGCTGGTTAATGAATTTTACCGATTCTCAGCAAAAATTGATATTCCCTTTGGTCACAGGGCTGAGTAACTATCTGCAAAGTAAGTGAAATATGGCATGCTTGGAGTCCCTTAGCTTGTAAAATTACCAGGCTCCGTTACTCTAGCATGATTGTCTCCAGGCCAGTTCCAACACACACACACACAGGACGGGAAAGGTGCCTGGTTCCTGCCTTCCCATAAACTATTTAATTTGACAACTCTTACTGGTAAAAGCTCAGATGAAGGAATACTGCAGCCAGACGAAGGTGGGGATCTCCAAATATGTTGAAAATGTTATCTGTTCTTCCTCAAATATGCCTCTCCTATTCAGGTATTTGCTCTGTGATAGCCTTTTGCCTTGGCAGCCACTAAGTCTCTGTACCTTGTATTTCAAACCTGATAAGGAAAAGCTCAGAACACCTGCCGAGGAGGGGCCATATGTGACCTGGGCCTCACGACCAGGGCTCAGCCACCTCCCCCTTGTTGTGCATGCCTGGCTCATCTAGAGAGCAGAAGGAAATGGAGAGGAGAAAATAAATGGGTTTTCTCTGAGGGACTCACACATGCACCCTCTCTAGTGATCCTCTTATCTGCAGACTTGGCAAATTCTTTACAACATCTGATCAAGGAACGGCTTTTTTTTTTTTTTTTTTGATGTTTCTGCATGTTCTCGATTTACTGCCCCGCTGCTGGGATATGATGAGATGCCTTTATCAGGAGCCCCTTCAGAACTTTCCAGACAGCTTGCAAAGTCTGCATATTTTTAAATAAACAGCAAACCATTTCCAGAATGTGGCTTCTTTGGGACTAAAGCAACATTTGCATAAAGCAGGAGAGTAGATGCCAGATCCAAGTGATCTACTGCCCTTAATCTGGCTCTGTGTCTCTCCCCTCTCCTCCTCCATCTCCCCCCAGACTCTCCATCACGTTAATTCTACTGTCAGGACCACTCGATCGGTCCCCAGAACCTGGACTGAGTTTTGGGTTGGGAAGCTGTTCATGGCCTCCAGCTTTCGGTCTTCCAGGTGCCTTGTGCCTCCCTCTGCAGACCAGTGCCGGGGAGCCTACAGGTAGAAGGGGTTGGGGATTTGGACTTTTTATCCTTTTATTCCTCAAAATCTTCACAGCTCTGACCTCTACCAAGACCGGCATCTCCAACAAAGTGGCAGGGAGGCTGATCCATGTGCAAGAAGGCACTTAGACAGTGCTGTCTCTAACCAGGTCTCTAACTCCCTGGAAGCCCCCACTTCTTATCCATGTATCCATCCTTCTATCATGCCCTCCAGTACCTAGGCAGTCATAGCATCCACATACTCATTATAAGAATATGAAAAAATGTGTCCTCTAAGAGGACCCTTCCCAAATGCGTGTCAATAACCCCCTTCCCGTTTTCCCCAGAGTTGCTGTAATATACCAAACCTGAACACTTCAGCTTCAAAATCAGTCATCTTCAAAGTGTTCACTTATTTCCAAACATGAAAAAGATCACCCAAGTGAAAAATCCCTGCAGCAAAACCTCCTGTGATGGTCATGGACCATTCGTGGCTTCACAGTATCTACAAGTCAACCAATATCTGTCGTGAACTCTATTTGCAAGAGTTCTCAATCTTTACAGGGTGCATAGAGAAGGATATTCCCTAGCTGAACTTGATGATCTTTGATATTTGGGTAGCCAGCTTGTTTTCACTTCTCCAAAAAAAAAAAAAAAAAAAAAAAAAAAGGCAGAGATCTAAAACCTGAAACACCTGAATGTCTGATCGCTAGGAGGGGTGGCAGGTAGGATGAAGGTGAAAAAAGGTCATCTTCCTAAATGCATTGCAAATCCAAATATGTGAGCTTATATATGAATTTTTAAGGATCAGAGGTAGAAAAGAAAAAGACATGTTGCTTTTCAGATATGTGATTCTGGGGACATTATTTACTTTCTCTGAGAGTTAGTCTTCTCATATGTGAGATTAAGGATTATACTAACCTTCCAGAGATGTGATGAGAACTAGGGGCAAATGGCAAAGTGTGTAAATGTCAATGACAGCAATAATGATAACAAAAATAAGAAAAGCTACCATCAAGAATGGAGGTCGGGGTAAAAGAGTGTGAAAGAAGTAGCATTACCTGAACAGAGATGATAAGGAGGATAAAGTTGGAGCAGCTGTTTTAGCCTAGGTCATCTGCACTTCCTTCCCTTGAGATAACAGGACCTCTCCTTCTCACCTGTCCACATTGTTTCTCTACTCTAACGCACCTTTCCATTCTCACAAATTACACAGACACAGCTTGGCAAATATTTGTTCCCCACAAATGGCTACCAGTCTGGCTTCTCTCTCTGTGAGTTTGGGGATTTGTACAGATTATGGTATCAGTGACTGATGAAGCCGTAGAGGTCAAGTAGATGAACA
This sequence comes from Solenodon paradoxus, assembly GCA_004363575.1. Classification (NCBI taxonomy): domain Eukaryota; kingdom Metazoa; phylum Chordata; class Mammalia; order Eulipotyphla; family Solenodontidae; genus Solenodon; species Solenodon paradoxus. The sequence continues at coordinate 18,973 of RJWH01008237.1, forward strand.
CAATTTACAAGTGATAAAGGACTCCTCTCATTTCTCACCAGGCATCCGTCAGCCCCTTTGTCCTTCTGTGCCCATGTTAACCTGCTGTATCCACAGAAGCATAGTGCCCATAATAGAATGGACCTAATCGCACTTTATATTTTCTATTCATTTGGGGACAATTCTTGAAAAATAGTTAAGAACGAAGAGCAAACCAGGGAAAAGATCTAGAAATCAGGTCTTAGAAGAAACAAATGAAGAATGTAGGAATGTTTGTTACTCTAGAGAAGGAAAGACCTAAAGAGACACACAAAGCTATCTTCAAATTTTGAATGGGTCATATGTGGGAAAGGAATTAAATGATCTCGTTGGCTCCAGAAAGCAACAAAGAAATAAGATCAATGCAACGGGTGCCAGTTCTAAGGAGGCAAACCCCTATTCCATATAAGAAGTATTTTCTGTCATTTAAAGCAGTCTAATACAGGGGAATCTTTCTTATAAATAGTGATCACCCCATTGTTGGAGATGTGTGAGCCGGGATGCTATTGCAAACATTGGGTGAGGGTATGAAGGATAAAGTCTTTACATTCCTTCTATCTCCAAACATTTCACTATTCTTTTGCCTCGATTTGCCCCACCCTCATTCTTTAAGTGCATCTCAGGCAGACACTAGGGAGAGAAAGCAAGAAATTCCCAACGACTGTCAAAGTCAACACCGATGTATCTTGGAAGATTCATTCACCAATAAAATGCCTTTGCTATGTTCAGTGAGTGTTTGGAGAAAGAGAGAGAAAAGAGTTTAGCAATGTAGATTCCTCTGAGTTAAGAGGAAGCCAGATGATTATCAAAACATCCAAAGGCAATAGGAATCTGAAAGCTGGGTTAGCACTTCATTTGGGGTCAGGAATTTCTCTCTGTGGCTGCCAAAGGCAGGGGGACAAGGACGGGACGGGACGACAACAACAACATGTCTTCCTGTTGCTGGAAGCAGATTGACAAGTAACTTACTCCTCTATCTCCATTCCCTTAGAAAATAGAAATCCTCCACCAAGCTTGCTCACATTGAGAGAGAGGGAGAGAGAGGGAGGAAGAGAGAAGAGAGAGAGAGAGAGAGAGAGAGAGAGAGAGAGAGAGAGAGAGAGAGAGAGAGTGTGTGTGTGTGTGTGTGTGTGTGTGTGTTAGGAAGGAAGGGAGGGTTCTTTACCCACACACCTGGTATGGAAAGACCTATTCAGATTCATCAGATATCTCCGAACTTTTTTCTCCCCTCTCCCTAGCAAGGGTTTTCCACCTTGCTAGAGACTGGACCTGGTGGCTCAGGAAACCACTCCCACTTCCAGGTCCAAGTTGGAAGGGATTCTGGGGAATTATGAGTGAGACCCTCTGCGATGCAGGAAAACAACCTAAGTCTTGAACCCTATCTCAATTAAAGAGGAAGAAGGTGGCTCCTAGAGGCTTTGCCTGATCCTGGAGAAGAATCTGAATTATGTCTCAACAACTGAGCAAACATTTACACTTGTCACCAAGAATCAAATTGAAAACAAAACTTAAAAGTTTGGGGGCAAGGGTGGGGGGTTACATAAAAGAGGGAATAAGGTCTTTTCTTGTTTTCCAAGGGAGGAATCTGACAAGGGGAGTAGCTCAGCTCCTGACCAGTGCAAAAGACACAACACATTTTTGCACCAAATAAATTACATTCAGACCTGGGACCCTGTTTATTTCCCAGAGATTTCCATACAAGACAGCTGGAGCAAGAGAAAGAATGAAGCAAAATTTGCTTTGATCCCCCCCACCCCAGTTTCCCCTATCCCTTTAATTTTGAAAGAATAAAGAGATAGAAGGAAGCCCGATCTGTACCTATGCACGCAAGTCCCTTTTCTTGTTCAAAAAGAAGAAAAAAAAAATGTAAAGGAAAAGGTGCAGGCAGGAATAAAGGCAATAGTAGGCAAACAGGCAGGAAAAGAGAGGCGGAAGAAACACTTTATTTTTATTTAATTGTTGACACTGGTCTCCCCTGCCCCCACTCAGGACTCCAATGTATGTGGCCTGGCTCCTTCAGAGGCCATTGATTTAACCACTTTTCACCAGGGCATGCCAAAAAGGGAAGAATTTTTAAAAACAGATTTTTCCCTAGTGAAAGAGAGGAAGTTTTTCACGAAGAGTGGATATCAGAAGATGCTCCAGTAATTTTTGGTGGGTTCCTTTCAATGCACTTCTATAAGTTTGACTTTTTTTCAAAATAGGTTAGGATGCTGAAGGACCCAAAGTTAGGATTTGTGTTAGGCACTAGCTGAATACTACTACTCTCTTCTCTCTCTCTCTCTCTCTCTCTCTCTCTCTCTCTCTCTCTCTCTCTCTCTCTCTCTCTCTCTCTCTCTCTCATCTCTGTTCTTTCGTTCATCATCCTAAATTCTAGAAATAAATGCACACTTTTTCCTTTTTCCTACTCAAAGCAAGATGATTCCAGTAACCAGTCACCTGAAAACGGAAGGAGGGGGGACGGAGGGATCAGCTTTCGAGATCATTGCTATTCTGTGAAGGAAGTATAGAAGATTAGTCATGTTTGGGGCTGTTTTGTTTGTTTTGCTCTGCCTTAGGTTTTGTTTTCCCTCTGAGTGTTGGCCGCACTCTACTGAACACCGGGAAATTGACTCCGGGCTCACCCAAGTCTTCCCTTTCCATCCCCACTCTGCGAATTGTGGGGAGAGAGAGGAGATGGAGAGATTTTTAGCAAAAGGCCCTCTTCCTTTTCACCTCGATGCCAACTCCGCTTTTGTATTTCACTCACACTTCTCAGAAGTTTTGTTTAATGCAAAATATAAATTCCAAGTAAAATATAAATTCCATGGAAGAGAGCGAGCCTTTCCATGCAGGAAAATGATTGACCCCACCCCTACCCCGGGCCGCCGTCTGGCTGCTACAGTGACCTGTGCTAAGCCGGGTACAAGGTCGGGTGATTTTCTGGTCCCGGACGGAAAACAACGCTTGTTTACAGATAAGTTTGCGATTGTGTGAAGGAGGCCGGCAAGTCAGCGGGACTACCAAGGTGTGGATTTCAATGGGTTTTGAAATGTTTGCTCTGTAGGGGGGAGCCTGCAGACCCTTTCACAGGCTTCTTTGCAATTCCCCACTTCCAAAGCACCCCAGTTACTGATTTGAATTGATGAATGGAGACCCAGGGCTGGATTCCGAACTTGCCCCGCCCCGCCAGCCCCACCCCTCCTCCTGGGACGCTGCTGCCTTCAAGCTTTCTTCTCACCCTTTTCTAGGGTCTCTCCTTCTAGGCCCTAGTGAGGGGATTAAAAATTGAGTTTCGGAAAGTGAGCGTAAATTAGACAGTGGAGTAACTGGAGGGGTGGGTGGAAGGAAGTTAGGGCTGGGGAAGAGCATTCCAGAATCTGTCCATGGCTGCCAGTCGGGTGTTTCCTTCTTTTCACCTTGAAGGTTGTTCCCCTCTGCAGTTTGCTGTCCAGACTTAGTTTCTTCAGACCCCTCATCTCAAAGTCAATAGCTCCTGGCAGAAGCTGCCAGCTAGATGGAAATGGGGAACAGAGAACGCTAGTTACACCTCTTAAAACCAAGACTCACCTGAATGGTTAGACTCTTGCCCAGGGTCCTGAAGCTTTGCACCCCTCCAGTTGCTGCTGAGGAATTCCCTCCTCCACCTTCAGTCTACCTGGGGGGCTTCCGGTCTAGAAACCTAACCCTAGGGTGGAGCAGGGATGCACAGGTGACTTTTCCTTTTGCTTGACAGTTGTCTCTTCCCCTTTCTTATCTTAATCAGGTTCCCGTTACTGTGAGCTGTGTTAGGAGTATGGCAGAGTATGTCCTCAATTCTCAATAATTTCCAGCGATGGTAACTGACCACGCCAGATAGGTGATCTTCCCCAGGGCTCAGTGAAACTTTCCACAGATGGTGAGCCTGGCCTCCAGCAAGCATGGAAAGTGATGCTTCCCCTCAGTGTCCCAGCCAGACCCAAACAAACCAAACACACTGTGCTGTGTGACTTTGCTTTTCTGGCCCTAGAAGGGGAAGACGTCCCAAACCTTTTTAAGACAAGATCAAAGGAAAACATGCTCATTGGTCTAGAAAGAGCACTAGGCTCTCTGGGGGTGAAATGGGAGGTAGAGAGGAAACAGGAAGGCTTGTCTGTGATAGGGACACCATGTCTGGAGATCTCCGCAGAAGGGTAGCTTCTCTTGTCCATTATCTACCAACTGGGCCTTCAAATCCCTTACATTTCCAAAGCCAAAACTTTTCTTGCATTTAAGCTTGCTAAAATAAAGGAGGTCCAAACAAAACAAACAAAACCTGGGAGCAGACACACCCTGAGGTTATAAAGTAAGTGAGCAGTCTGGGTCTGTCAATTGCCTGAGATAGACTCCCCAAAGGTTTAGAAGAAAATATCTCCTGATTCCTTTCCATCGCTAACCTTCCTTTCATTATCTTCATAGCAACACAGTGACTGTGCTGATACTCTTGTACTAAGCAAACATCTGAAAAGGACACCATTTCTGAATACACTCTTGGGGTGCCAACTCATAGACAGAATTCAGCTCCATCTTCATTTAGTCAACAAATGTTTATGAGCATCTACTATGGCCAAGCATTGTTTTAAGCACTAAAATGGAGCAGTGGAAAAAACAAAAACAGATAAATTTCCAAGTGTTCATCGACCTCACATTCCAGAATGTTAGGCTATGAGAGATTGTTATTATGTATGGTTGTTGGGTACGTGGTTGTCTCTTCTTTATTGTATTAGTTCTCTTAGTGTTTTGGGGGAAAATTTTTACCAGGTCTCTCTATTGTAAAACTTAGTTTATAATGTCAATAACATACAGATATCTGGTTCTTTAGAGTCCTGGATTGTTCCCCAATTCCATAGCTCCATTTTAGCCCATCTTCATGCACCCCTTCCTCTAAAAGACAATCATTTGCTGAATCTTCTCTCCTTTGGGAGGTCCAGGCTTCGAGTCCAGCAAGAGTGGAAAGACCAGGGCATGACCCCAGGACTGGGGCCCTTCCCCCACCCTTCTGGTCTCTGCAATCCCTGGGACAAGCGGCTCCACCGGGGCTGGGGGCTGGGGGGCTGAGGGGCTGACAGCCATTTCAGGGCTGAACTCTCCATGAACCGGGAAGGGAGGGGGTGGGGACAGGCCCAGCCTGAGCCAGCAGGAGCAGCCTGGGGAGGCAAGGTTTCTGACCAGACCTCTCTGACTGAGTAAATATTGAACTGCCTCTCTCCAAGGTGGGGGCTGAAATGGAGCTGTCAGGCCAGAGTAAACTGAAGGGAGCTTTAGGCCTCCAAAGAGCAGAGGGCACTTGCTTTGTGGGGCTCCCTTCTTCCTAAGCTCCCCTCTAGGCAGAAAAGGCCTCAGGGTTCACAACTGTCTGGATGGGGGCCAGTGATCTTATGAGCTTGAAGGAAATGGACTGAAGGTAGTGGGGAGGGGGGTGATTTTAATTAGCTCTAACTAGGCCAGTAGACTCTACCCCACAGGATGCTTCCTCCACCCCACCCTCCCACTCCCTATCCCCAAGTTTAACATTCTTTCTTACTTATGTCTTCTATCCTCAGAGGAAAGAATGAGTCAAACTACAGTATGGTAATGCAACTTATATTAAAGACCTGGACAGCAGGCCCAGAGTTTAAGTGACTTACCAGAGGACACACAAGAGGCCCTTGGTAGAATGAATTTAGGTCTCTTGATGCCCTACAAAATTCTTCTCTGAAGTATCTGATCCATTCATTTCCCAAGGAAGAAAATGTCAGTGGACAAGGGCCAGGAAGTCAGCCTGTGAACTGAAGTCTACAGCTGCTCCACTCTCTTTTTCCCTAGAAATAGACATTAAATATTTTGCATGCCCAACTTCTGTCCCACCCAGGACTCACTGATTATGTAAAGTCTTAAAGAAAGTTAGGAAAAGTGCAAAAACTGAAGCAAATGGAATACCATTGTTGAGCCATGCAAAGGAGGTCATGCAAGGAAGTCTTTAGAGCCAGGGCTGAACCATTAGGGGAAAATCTGGTGCGACTGTAGGGTCGCCAGCCTCATGGACTGTCACAAGTGTGTGCTCCCAGTGCTATGCAATGAGGCTGTCCTGCCAAGAGCATATCGCATCATACCACACAGGTATTCTGTGGGACTCCCCTGCAGATTTTCCTTCATAATTGTTTTATTCCTTAGCAGCAAGTTCCATGGTTATGGTACCAGATGGTTCTATAGGTACAGGATAGGAAGACAGTGGCTGGAGGGTGTCTGCTTCCATCAGGCTATGACCAAGAAAGGAATAGAAATATGTGTTAGGGACATTTGTAAAATCTCTAATGAACGCTGTCAAGCAGTGGTCCCAGCATTTCTCATATAGTTCACTTATTCTTCAGCAACCTTGGTTTTATCGCTGAAGAAATGGAAAGCACAGGAAACTTGAATAACTAGCATAAGCTCACCAGTTAATAAGAGGGGACCATACTGAAAACTAAGTTATGCTTCAGAACCCTTGTCCTACACCACTCCTGAGTCAAGAGTGAAAATTGTCTGCCTTTAATACTTCAAGACTTGCCCATCTTTCCATAATGAAGAAGAGTGGGAGTGTGAAAACCTGTATACTTTGCCTCTTCGACAGGGGAGCAGGCGAAGGTCTGAAAAAAAGAAAGTGGTCTCAGCCATGCACACCTGTGATGGTCTCAGCTTTTACTTGTCATTTCCCCCATAACCTGTCTCTGGTCTCATACACCTATCAGGGATCAAACTAGATATGAGTATGAGAAGTGGGACTGTGTGTGCATCCCAAAAGGTCAAGATTGCCCTGGGATAGATTAGAGATTCTAGGAAAGGGAGAGGACATGTCCCTTTTAATAATGATGCTAGTTATTATAGCTCACATTTATTTATTAAGGACCATTCCAAGCATTGCTCACATATAAATCCATTCAGAATTCAACATCAACCCTGTGAAATAGGTACTATTATAATCTTCATTTTGTAGATAATGAAGTTGAACATGGAGAATTAGACATCTTGCCCAACATTAGGCTGTGAAAGACAAGGCTCTTGTTTGAACCAGGTATCCTGAACATCTCCCCAGCCCCCTTGGCCTTTCTCTGGGGCTCATCTGAATCGCCCCTATCTCAACCATCCAAAGATGTCTCCAGTATCCCACCTATACCCTCTTCTATTCCCTATCCCACCAACACCCACCCAGCAATCCAGTGCTGCTGGTGTAAGGAATGCTCATAACAAAGAAACCCACATTACAAATAAGAGGAACCTCAGGGTTTTTAAAAATCTTTGCTTGTCTCTCTTGTCCAGGAGATCAAAGGGCCTCATGTTGGGACAACAAATGCTGAGGAAAAAGGCAAATGAAAAGAGGAAAAGTTCACACTTCAGGCTGAGAAACAGATGGTGCAGACGCCTGGGTGGAGGGTTTACATGACTGACCCCCCCCCACCATGGATACTTTTCAGAAACTTGATAAACTTTTGACCAGTTCTGAGTAGAAGTCTCCCTCCTATGAAGAATCAAGACAAAAATGATCTCTCTTAAGAGTTTTATTTTTCAAAGCAGAAGATTTTTTTTTTTTTTTCTTAAGATCTGGTCAGTGGAGGTATGGGGGTGAAGGTCTTCCAAATTTTACATAAAATGCCTCTTCAGAGTTCCTGGCAAATGTAATTCCCCCTTCCTCATGGGCTGTAAGAATCCAAGTCTCTGAAAGCCTGGAGTAGTCTGTGAGTAAAGCAATTTGGTATCTATGGTGAAAAGTTTAACAATGAAGACCATCAAAATAATTCAGTTGGAGCAAAATTCAGTTGGAATTTGCTTTTGTTTAACCACCCTCTTCTTTGTTAATTATGATAGGAAAATTACACAGTGGATGTATTTTTCTTTCTTCAAATAAATGAGGCTTCAGATTCCAAGTGGGATCTTAGGACAGCGAAAAGTGGAAAAGGGTCGGGCTCTTTGGATCTAAGGAGATGGGAGTCTCAAATGTACCATGGAATTGTTTTCAGTCTTCTTCCATGTTGAGTTAAGTTGCCCCTCATCCTTCCCTGGGGGAATCAGGTGATTCCTCTTCTGTCACCCCAAATCAAAGAGACCAACTTTTCCCTCTCCTCCAGTCCCTTTCATGTCCCCTCTCCCAGAACCCATCAGTCCCAGCTCCATCCTGCTTGTGACTTGGCTCTAAATCACTGCCTTTCTTCCTCCTCCCTGCTCTTACCCACTTGTCCAAAGATGGGAGAATCCACAAATATCCCAAGCAGAAAGCTCTACTGCCTTGCATTGAATAGCTCCAAGCATGGGGACTTTGTTTCCACAGATACTTGCTCTGTCCCCTCTGACAAGGTGACCCCTTTGGGGAAGCCAACCTTGGTGGTAATCTCAATTAAATTGAGAATTGCAGAAAAGCAATTAAGAGATTTTTTTTAAAGATAGAGGGCAAGACAGCAGCCTCTGGGAAAGCTAGTCTTCCTCTTGCAACAATTCTTCTCTTCCTTTCCAGCTGGGCTGTGCCGTTATTGAGAATGTTGCATCTCCTATAGTGTCACCAATTTCTTTAGGAAACAAATGTTCAGAATCTCTTACATACACTCCCAGTCCTCCTAGTTGCCTCTTTTCCTTTGAAAGGTCAGGCTTAAATAGATGGCATGGAGAAGATGCTCCCGCCTTGGTTCTGCTGCCTCCTCCCTGTCTGCTCGGCCCCAGGGCATTTGGGCTCCCGGGGTAACCGGAATCAATACACAGGGCTGGAGCCCGCAGGCCCAGTCCTCTTGAAGGCACTGCCGGGCTAGTGAGGGACTACGGTAGTTTGTTGCTGGTCAAGGAGCTTCCTGAGCCGCCGGATGCCCCCACCCCCACCCCCACCCCCACCCCGACACCGCCAACCAAAGGTTTGTCCTGGGGACCCTCCGCAAGACAATAGCGGGTCCCCCCGGGCGACTTGTTTGGAGAGTCCAGAGGCGTCTGGAGGTAAAAAGGTCAGAAAGGGATTCGAACTTACCTCCGCCTCCTCACCTCCTCCTAGGTCCTGCTAGTCCCCACTCCTCTCATTTCCTTCCCCTTTTCCCACACCCCACCCCACGGGCTCCTTGCACCAGAGCCTCCCTCCAGTGGTCCAGCACCTCAAGACGTTCGCCTTGAGCCCGGGTGGAATCGCGCTTTGGAGGCCTGCAGAGGCCGGAGTCTCTAAGCCACTTGGGTTTCCCAGGTCTCCACGAAGTTCCTGCTGGGTCTCGGGTGGCAGGACGCATGAGGAGGTGGGGAGTAGTGTAACCCGCACTATTTGGAGTTTTGTCAACAACAGTCCTGACTTTCTCTGGGCAAAAATTGATGGGGGTGAGGGGAACATTAGATGGTTTCCCCCACCATGTTCACTCCAAATATTTAATAGGTGCCCACTCCATGCCAGGCCTTGTTCTGGGCATGGGAGGGACTCCCCCAGGGAAGGATAGAGTGAACTTTGCCTCTCCCTCACAATTCCTCCTTCTACATCCTCTTCTATTCTTTCTAAAAAGCTGTCTCTCTCCTTTCTTGCCTTCCTCCTAAGATCTGCTCCAACTGCCCCCACCCACACCCCCTCTTTCCCCTACTTCTTTCCCAGTCCCTCCAAAGATGCCAGGACTGTCTGCTGTCAGACCTGAAAACCTGGGTGGTGCCTGGAAGCCAGTTCTGCTTCAGACCACCCAGTAAGTCCTTCTCTTTAATCAGCTGAGATCTTAAACTCACTTCTTTTGGGCCCAACCAGCCAGGAGCTCTTTCCTTCACCTTCACCTTCACCTCCCCACTCCTTGGAGTATGAAGCCTCATCTACACTAGGTAGAGGAGCAGACACAGGTGGGGAGAGGAGGAGAACACCGACTTTATTTAAATGAGGTAGTTGGAAGTACAGAGAGAACCCCATTTGCTTGGGGCTTAGGTTTCCAGAAACTTGGGCCTTGCCTCCACTGTCTCCAAGGTTCAGAGAAATGCTTGCTGCTCCTAGGAGCTGTCCCTGCACCTGGGCCTCTCCAGGCAGCCCCAGAGATAAGGGTAGAGAAGGGCAGGAGGGTCCTGGGTTTCCCAGGAGGCAATAAATAGGGGAAGAACTACTGAGGTGTGCTTGCACCTTCCTGGTAGAGGCTTGCTGAGGGTAGGCTTTACACACAACATTCCAGAAATCTCCAGAGTGCCAAGTTCCAAAACACTTTGGTGGGTTGGGAATGAGGTCACTGGTGGGAGGAAGCAGGTCTCAGAAAACAACCTCTGGAGGCTGTTAGTGCAATATAAATGTGCCGGGGAGGGGGTTAATAGGATTAGGGGAAGGGGGTGCTTTTTGGTCTGTCTCAAGGCAGCTGGTGCTATTGTAAGGTCTGTGGTGACTGGGAAGATGAAGCATTGGTAATAAGGCTGCACCCAAACACCTCCCACTAGGAGACTTCAAGGCCTCTCTCTGTCTCAGGCCTGCAAGGGGGAGTTAGGGCAGGAGTGCATGAGGAGAGCCCTCGGGGCTCCAAGGCACTGAACTGAACAAAGGGAAGTTGGAAAGGAAAGGAGAATCCAAGAGGGTGCAGTTGCTCCAACCCCCACCCACGTGCAGGTCCCCAGATCAAAGGCAAAGGGATCCCTTCCCTCTACATTTGACAGGTTCCCCGCCTCCCAGGCCTCTGGTCAGGTAAGATCCCCAGTCATCAGCACCCTGCCCAGACCAAAGAAAAGCGCTTTCCCATTCTTCCCACTGGCAGCTCTAAATTGGAGCCCTCATCCTTGGTGAGGATCGCCAGCGCAGTAAAGCTGGGCACCGGCCTGGAGAGTGCGGAGGAGAGGCCTGGACTGGGCGCTGCGGTGCCAGGGAGCCCCGCGGGTCGTGAGGTTTAGTTCAGGAGGTGACGGAGCTGGGCGAGGCTTCTGGGGAGGTGCCTGTCGACTGGTCTGAGGCGTCTCCAGTCGCCTCTTTAGGACAACCTGAAGGGGCTGGGGGCATCCGCGCTCCCTCTCGCTCGCGCTTCTTCTGCTTCATGCGCCGGTTCTGGAACCAAATCTTGACCTGTGTCTCGTTGAGCTCCAGGGTGGCCGCAATCTCTACTCTTCGGGCCCGGCTCAGGTACTTGTTGAAATGGAACTCCTTCTCCAGCTCGGTCAGCTGCCGCGTGGTGAAGTTGGTGCGGAGGCCACCGGCGGGTGCACCCAGGCCCAGTTCCGACACCTTGGCTAGGGGCGGGGCAGAGCGGGAAGAGGATCACGTCAGTTCTCTCACTTTTTTCTCCTTTCCCTCCTCTCCTCCTGGACCAGTTCTACACCCCTAGTCAGCACCATGTCTAATCTCAGCTCTCTAGGTTCCCATGGGTCACCAGGCATCTCCCAAAATGATCTCCAAATCAAGAGCGACTTCCCCCCACCCACTTCCATCCCCATCTCCCACACAGACAGATTCAGGCCCCGTGCTGAGCTCACAGATTCGAAAGTGGGGTATATGTGCGTGTATGTAGACTTAATCTTAAAGGTAACCCAGAACTCAGTGCGGGGGGTGGGGTGGGGGAGGTCCCACCTGACCTGCGACCAGGTGGAGGGCTCTTACCTGCCTCTACGGGTCAGCGCAGAAAGAACCCATTCCAGGCCCAGGGCACTTCCATACAGAGGCAACAGAGCTAGAGGCGCTTGGGACTCTAGAGAGAGGGTGGCTACACCTGAGCCCTACCTGTCTTGGGTGGGTTCCTCTTAACCTTCATCCAGTCGAAGGTCCGGGCCGTGGGGGTGCTGGGTTCTGACGGGCAGGGCGATTCCTTGTTGTCTGAGAGGAGATCAGCATAGGTCGGTGCAAAACTCGCCGTCTGCTCGTTCCCGAAAGGGGGCTGCGGCGGAGGGTAGGGCCCCGGCCCGGTGCCTCCGGTTCCATAGCCTTCGGACAGACCCCCTAGTTGGGTCCCATAGCTTGAAGGATGAAAATAGCCTCCATCTCCTTCGGCTTGGCCCAGTGGGTAGTACTGAGAAGGCGCATAACTGGGACTGCAGGCGGCCGGGGAGTACCCTGACAGAGCGGGTCTGGGGAAGGGCACCCCCAGCGCCGAAGGCGGCTGCTGAACAGGATAGCCTGAGTTCTGCTGGAGCGCGGGGCTGGGTAACCCCCCACCATAGCGGGTCTCGCTTGCATAGCTGTCAACAGTCGGAGCCGAGCCCGGGGGAAAGGAGGTAGGGGCGGTTTGTGCGCTGTGCGCACTGTAGGCGCTGGGTCCCCGGTTACAGAGTGGGTACTCTAAGAAGGAGTTCATCTTATTATAGTCCATGCGTGGAGGCCGAAGGAGGGTAGGCCCGTTTGGGGGAGACACCCTCTTGCCCTACAACCTTTCGGCAGTATGTCACAGCGCTGAAGCTTGCATCCATGGCCTGGCCCAGCTTGCCAGAGCCAGGGCTCCCCTAGGAAGGGGGTAGGGAGTGGGGGTGGAGGGGCGCATGTGATCTCTCCCAGGCCAATGGGCGCAGCGGGCCAGAGTTTGGCAGGCCCAGCGCCCATCCATCACCCCCCAAGCATTAGCATGACAAAGACACTTCAATCACCCGAAGCCCATCCATCTGAGAGTGACGTGGAAGCGTCAAAAACATCTTTCTTCAAAGACTTTTGGAAAGAAGGGACCAGAGGGAGAGGGGGGGAAAAGTTAGAGGAATATTCAAGACTTTTCTCCCCTCCCAACCCCCTAGGCTTTTAATAAGCTCCTGGGTTATTAGATTTGGACAAATTCAACCCAGCTGCCCCTCGTTCTTCCCACCCTTCAAAGGAGCCTTCCTCCCAAGGTTGTAGACCTGAAGGTGGGGGAATCTAGCCTCCTTAATTGTCCAGGACCCCGTTCCTTATTTCTTTCTCCCAGTTTGTCTTGGGGTGTTGGGCTAGGATGACCAGGTGAGGTATGTTATCTTAAACCAAATGGATGATTGTGAAGGTAGAGGGTGCAAAACCACCTAAGGGTGTGAGGCAGGTCTAGAATCTAGAGGAAGAATTCATTGAGAGGTGGGAAACTGGTATTCCAGGGAGCAAGAGAAATATAGAGGAGGATGAGAAACTCCCCATCTCTCTCACCCTCTCTCTGCATAAACACTGTCCTCATTCACACATCCATTTCTTTCCCTCAGCCTCTATATTCTCTCTGTCTCAATCCATCTCTCCATTCGTCCATCTCGCCCCATATTTATACTCGTTCCCTACCTATCCATCAATTCATCTCTCCAGATATATTTATCCTCTCGCTAGCCATCCATAGCTGTAGCTGGCTCACTCACTCAGACTCAACTAACTCTCTATGTCTCTCCAGAGAGCCACAATGAGCACAGAGCTAGGTGATGTTTGCAGGTAAAGAGGAGGAAACTTGTACTCTCTTCCTGAAGTGCTTAAAAATTAGTATAGACCCCACCTTCTTCTGGTTCCCTCCTGCCCCTTTCTCCTTCACCACTCTCCCC